>JABFEP010000557.1:0-25199 GCA_013618265.1 Fusarium albidum
GAAGAGTATAGTGAGTAATTTGAATCGATTGATTGCGTTGTTGTGTTTTTATTTGAGTATAAATAGATATTATAGTCCTCGATGTCACGACCCATATATCGGCCTGCATACGGAAGGACGTCTACGTCACGCGCCCCCCCTGAATTCCCTCACCCCTCGCCAATCACCAGCCCCATTTACCTGCCAAGAGCCGTGTGCACCGACATGCAGCTATGTGCACCGGTGAACACTCCTGTGCACTGGTGAACACCTCGGATCACTGGTGAACAGGACCCGGTCGCCAGCGAACAGCTCCTACTCACTGGCGAACACTTCACTTCCTCTCGTGAGCCCTAGAGAGCGCCCCCGAGTATATAAGACCTCTGGTCACCTTCCTTAGATTCTAGATACCTCAGCTATCAACACACGATTCATACATCAACTGGTTACACTCAATCCCTATTGAGCACATTACCAACGTGACACCCAGAACCTCTTTGCTCAGTAACACCCTGATCTATCTGCCAACATAAACCTACGGTTTATCCCTTGGGAATACGATCGTCACTATTTTAGTGCTTTGCTCTAATAGAAACTTTATCCGACTGTTGTTGCATTGGGCGGCGCTGTTCAGGGTGATTATTGGATGGCCCATCTGTAGATACGTTCTGGGTGATGGGCTTAGTCGACTCCGGACCAAGAGAAGCTCGGCCTGAGTTTCGAATAGCACGGCAATTGAGACATCTAAAAAGGTCGATTTGATATGTTCCGCGGCCTCGGAGGTGCTGGGATACTTGTGGGTGCCTCAAGTAGAACTTTAGTGGTGCTAGAGGCAGCATGAATAGCCGCAACTTGGCAGGCTGCAGCACAATGCCGGTATGGTTTCAGTCGAGGTAACCTGGAGGTTGTATTCGGTGCTCCTGCCTTGTGGGCGAAACGCCCAACCATGACGTCTTTGGGCTTGATACGACACGGAACCAGGCGTATTCTGCAACCATCGTGTTCTTTGCTATTGTTGATGCCGGCTAGATTTTTCGCACACTACTTCTTCGTATTCTGCAACATCAGCCAGTCCACAACTCCACGGGTATCTCTCAGCCCAAGCACGACCAACCAGACAAGTCCAGACGAATCTCCGGCCCAGGAAAACTGTAAAGGCTCCAAGTACCTTGGACCGTCCGTTGACGCTCCGGGACGAAGCTATCGATGTTGAATTCCCAGGTGATGGGAGCTATGTATCTTACTGGCTCGCCGGCCTCGACGGCAGTAGTACTGCTCTTTAGGATCATGATTAGCAAAGACATAGAGCAAAAATACCCATAAGCCCCTGCGCAGAGTTCTCATTTGGATTTGATAACCACCGCCGAGATCACGCTCATGCTGTGCCGAGTCGTCAACCTGCCGATGCTGTTCCCCTGGATGTCAGACCTGGATCCGTGGCAGGTCGACGTCCATTCTCGATGAGGCTCTTGCTAGAGAGGCTCAGGGTCGATTTGAGAGGTCCCTTGCCGCCGACGTGCTATCCAAAGTCTGGATCAATGTGGGTGCCATGTCGGTCCGACTTCGGTGTATCACAAGATTGGGCATATATACCCATCTACTGCGTGCATCAAACAACAACAACAAAGTTAAGCCGTCATCGTATAGGGGTCAGTACATCAGTTTGTGGCTCATCCGAAGCACTGAAAACGCAAGTTCGAGTCTTGCTGACGGCAAACTATGGGTTCTTTTTTTGCAGTTTGTGATGGCCCATATTGTCAGTGAGAGATGTTATTTTTGGCATGCTATTCATGAGTCATTCAATTGTGGGAGTAATACTCCGTTCTTTGGCTGGATTGCCAAGATTGACTGGGGGAGGCTGGCATTCACTGTCTTTGTAGGTCGTGGGTAGACGGTGTTAATACACTCTTGCACTGCTATCAATGCGCTTCTTCCCAAGGCACCAACAGTCTTCCCAAGGCACCAACAGTCTTCCCAGTCCATAGCAGCCAGCTATATCCCCAACACCCTCCCCCCTAGACATCATACGGTGCATCCTGCCCAGGGTTCGCCTCCTCGTAGTGCATACGCTTCACCAGCCGATAGTATCCAGCAGCCAGGACCGCACCGAGGGCGGGTCCGATCCAATAGATCCAATGATAGCCGGGAAAGTCTGCGCCAGCAACAGCACAGCCAAAGCTGCGGACGGGATTCAGAGAACCCCCAGTGACAAAGACACCTAGCATGATATGAGATATATGTCAGTAAAATCAGGCGCAAAGGACGTACCTGGTATGAGAGCCACAAACAGAGCGAGGCCAATCCCCACAGGCGCGAGGAACGTGTCGAGAGACTTTTCAGCGGCCAGCATCAGGACCACAAAGACCAGCTGGGCCGTGAAGAACATCTCCAGGAAGACGCCCCTCGCGATGGAAGTGTCCGGTCCGAGCACCGTGTTGGCCTGCGCCACCGACCCGGGGAACATGGCATGGACGAGACCGCCCGCGCACATGGACCCGAGGACCTGCGCGGGGAAGAGGAACGCCGCACGCAGCCAGGGGAGCTGGCCGGCGACGCACAGCCCGAGTGTCACCTGCATTCGTCAGTATGTCAGTATGTCACCATGGATTCAGACTCAGGGGCGCCTACTGCCGGATTGAACAACCCCCCGCTGATGCGGTAGAATGCCCACGCGTTGACCAGGAGCGCGAACCCGTACGACATGGCGACCCAGATGTCGGTGCTGCTCGCTATCCCGCCGTTTGCGGCAGCGTACGGCGCCTGCAGCACGGCCATGAGGTTCCCCGCGTATCCAAAGTAGAGGAAGAAGAAGGTGCCGACGAACTCGCCCGACGCGGCGACGAGGTGCGTCTCGATCGTGCTGAGGTGGTACCGCTGATGATGGCCCGGGGCAGCGTGCCCGTTGACTTCAGCCGGAGAAGCCATTCTCGTCAGAAACGTGAACGAGGAGAGATCGTCATGGTTCAGGGTTGTCAAGGGAGAAACTGTTTTTTAAAGACGATAAACGCCAAGCCTTGCACTTCTCCCTCCGACATGCGAGACAAGCGTCACCTTTTTTGCTCTTAGCATGATGCGCGTGGCTCAGGCTATGACGCACACGACAGACGTTCTGGGAAAGCCATGGGCGCTGGAATCGTACAGAATGGCCATTTTTCGCTCTCAGCATGACATAAGTGTGCGCCCCAAGAGGAGATGCCAAGGAGCGATTAACAATGAACTGCGTCTGAGCGATGATGTGCTGATGGGCTTTTTCTTTATACCATCGTCAAATGATCTGACGGTGGTTCGGTGTGCCGCAGAGCCGATCTGGTTCACATCATTGGGGGGTTTGTATGCCATGGCTGAGACTTGGCCAATCGGATGCGGCTGCCACTCCCCAACATGCAGCTATCAACGGGCGATCGACAATCCGCTCTAGTCTGCCTGTTCCATTGGACGAGTACCCTCACCCACGGAGTGATAGCCCCGTGGGATTGCAGGTTGATTCTATGTACGAACTGATAGGGCTCAACACCCAGAGTTACCGATAGCAAACCCTCCCTCTGGTGTGTTCATGACTTCCTTGACGGCAACATATTGAGTCCCAGAGTCCATCTCTTACTCGAGCTATATTGCCATAGCCCGAATCACCAAAACCGAACGCTGCCACTTAAGAGACGGTCTATATTGGAGTGGTGTAGGAACAAGACGGGATCCCCGGGCGACGAGTAAGATGGCCAGTGCCGCCGCCGATACCCAGATGACCGCCGACTCGGGCACGTATATCAAACTCCTAAAGCCCGGAGCCTCGAGGGTCGAGTCGAAAGATGCACTGGTTGGCATACTCTGGGGCGATATCGCGGGTTATAAGCACTGGAGTTGCTTGTTAATTCCACATTCAGCGGAGACCTGGCCACCATGTCTTATTACTGAGCATCAGCATCGATGGCTGTGTCTCGGAAGATGCATCTGATGGCCAGGACTTCCGAAGCATGAGCTAAATATTGAGTAGACTCCTAAAGTCCGGCGGTGCCAATAAAAAAACAAAGAATATACGATATGTCAGTGAAATTGTCCTTCCAGTTCCCTCTTCAGCATCTTTACTTTATATGCATCCAGTCGAGGCTCCCTCCATTCATACCAGTTGTTAGCATTCCACTCTGGTGTCTGCGCTTGCACTTCATTCCAGTCATGCCAAACCGTCAATTCCGGCACTGCGCGCTAATAGCAGATCCAGTGTCTTTAGCTACCTTGAAGAACGTCTATTCCAGCCTCAAGACTTGCACTGGTCATCATTGAGATCCTCATCCTCCAGCTGGAACCACTTCCCATCAGCATCCGCAAACACCGCCATCTTCTGCTGACCCGGCTTATAGAGAGGCCAGACGACGCCCTTTCCATCACGCGGGTTCCTATTAGGATTCTGGGCAAATGAGAGCCAAAGAGCTGCGTGGCAGTTAGCTGTCTGCTGTTGAGCGACGCTCTAGCCAGACACTCACCTTGCATGCCGTTGGCAACCTCCCATTCGTACTTTGTCGAGTTTCCGCGGTACTCATAGTGCGTTCCGAAAAGGATCGGAAGTTCGGCTGACGAAATCATCAGGGCTGTGGGTCAAGAAAGTTGAACTAGACATACCACTGTGCGTTGCACCGATCCAGGGCAGAGGGGAAATATTTGAAAAGTTGCCTGTGTAATAGTACCGATAGGTGGGATACCCGTACTTGGCTCGTGCCCTGCGGCATCTTAGCATGATTCCATGAAAAACTTCTCAGACTTACTCGATCTCAGCTGCCACTGGACAGGTGATGGCCCCTAGGCCGATGGCTACCTGAGAAGGCGACAGGCCACTCTCGTTGTAGGCCCCAAAGCCAGCACCCTCATTCGCATTGTTTCCCATGATCCACGGCTGCACACGTCAGTAGGCTTCTCCTTGTACAAACGACGTCAACTCACCACTCTCGTGACAAGACCCCTGGCAAGCCGGTCCGTGGTATTAGAAAAAGCCGTCACGTTGTCCGCCACGGGAGTAAACGACAAGCCAGAAGTGCCAGAGTAAGTCTTCTGCAACACAGAAGCATCAACACCCTGCATGCACTCCAGCTCGTCCCTGCCCTTCAGATCCCCGCATCCCACCAGATCCGCCAGCCTTCCAAAGTCGGAGTAGTTTCCAGACATCTTGGCCAACGTGCTCGTGGATCCAGAGTCCGAGATCAGGCCTTTGACGATCAAGTCATCCGGGTAAGCGTAGCCGTACATGCCCACGGACGCACCACCCGCAGACTGTCCCCAGAGGGTGATCCTGTCGACGTCTCCCCCAAAGGCGGCGATGTTGTCCCTCGTCCACTCGACCACCATGCGCTGATCGAGCAGGCCGACGTTCTCGTGGGCGCCCTCGGCGTTCGGGAACCCAAACAGGTTGACGCGGTAGTTCATGATGACGACGACGTGGGACTGCGTCCTCTGGATCCACTTGTCGGGGATCTTGTACAGGGAATCGGCGCCGCCGCCGGTGAAGCCCCCGCCGGGGATGTAGATGAACACTGGCAGCTTCTTGGACGTCGGCCTAAGCGGCGCATACACGTTCAGGTACAGACAGTCCTCAGAGTCTCCCCCGTTGATGAGGAACTGCGGCATGTGCTCCGTGTAGACGGTGGGATTCGAGCTGATGGCCTGCATGCACGACGGCGCGTACGTCGTCGCGAGGACGGGGCCGTGGTCCTTCTTCCGCTGCGGGGGTCGGAAGCGGAGGGCCTTGACGGGGGGGTCGGCGTAGGGGATGCCGAGGAATTGGCGCACTGCCGGGGCCGTCCCGTTGATGAACCCAGTTACATCTCCGCTTGTTGTCTTGACTGTGAGTGAAGTGTCGGAGGGACAGGCTCGCGCTGAGCACGTGTTGAACAGCGCAAGGAAGCCGACGAGAGCAGACGACTTCATGATGCGGAGTGGTGAGTCCTTGGCGAAGGAAGTCTTGGAGGTTGATTATCCAACCTCTTATACATCATTGACAAGACGGAATGCCGTGTCTGTCTGCCGATCTCGGTCTGGATAAATCTTTACCACGGTGGGTGAGGCCATCTGGGGAAGCGGGGATTAAGCAGCCAAGGCGTGGAGAAGTCCGGGGTACACTGCAGTTTTGGGATAGCCGTTCGTCCAATGTCTTTCATGGGTTCATAAACAGACGTCAGTCCGGCACCAACTTGCCGAGTCTTGCGTGCTAGACATGATCTGCGGACAGGCCGGAAGATTGTTTCTGTTGGATCTCAGAACACCAGTAATTTCCCAGAATAATACCAACTACCCCCATCTACCTATCATAGACCTCAAAATTGGCCGAGTTCAGCAGTGCAATCCCCCTGCCCCTCCACGCATCATCCTCAACACCGCTCGTCACATTCCCCTCATACACAAAATTCCTAGCCGGTCCATGCCCCGTCCTATATCTCGGCCAAGCCGGCACTCTCTCCCCCAGGCTCGGCACCGCCCTCTCCCTTCCCCTCCAGCCATTCGGATCCCCCGTCGCAACAAACTTGACCCAGTCACTCGCCATCAGCCTCGCAAGCTCCCTGTACGACTCGTCGAGTCCCTGGAACGGCGGCGTGCGCACAGGAGCGTACCCCGTGCCCCCGAGATTCAGCATCGCAAATGCCACCTCTACAAAGTGCGTCGCTCCATCCAGGTGCGTAGCCCACGCGGGGATGGCGTTGAACCGAAAAGAGTAGACGGGGAGGTTTCTCCGCGCCCACGTCTCCGCCGCGAGCCGACGGGGAGCCACCATCATGACGTCGCCGTAGTATGTTGCCGCTCTGCGGTACTGTTGGCCGTATGACGGCGGGGGAACCCAGTCGGGAGCGAGGTTGGGCAGGATCTGGTCTTTGCTGCTCTGGGGATATGCCTTGAGGATCTCTTCTGAAAAGGACCTGCTGATGGGGGGAGAAGAGTTCTCGATGGCCTGTCGGAACTGGTCGGTTGTGTTGATGCCCCTAGGGGAGAAGCTCGTTCCTTCATCTGTGGTTGCGCCGACAATGATTGGCACCTTGACAAAGTGGCCGTCGCTGAGCTGCTTGGACGAGTGCCGAGCCACAAAGTCGCCGTCAATCTTGGGTGTCCATCCACCAGAGAGAGCCGTCGTGTTGAGAACCCCGTTCAGGTCCTCAAACGGCATCGACCGTAGACACTCGACGGGGTCGGGGCTGGTGTCGCAGGCAGTATTCTCCAGCAGGACCTTGTACGACTTCTCCGCAAGGATGGTCTGGGAACCAAGCGCCAGCGGCGTCCCGCTCTCCATGATGGCACCGCTAAACAGCTTGTCGTCGCGGCCGTTATAAGCCAGGATCTGCGCCCCGACAGATGCGGCACCCGCGCTCTGGCCCCAGATGGTCACCTTGGAGGGGTTTCCCCCAAACGCGGCAATGTTTTCGCGTATCCAGTGCAGCGAGAGCCGCTGGTCGCGCAGCCCCATGTTGGAGTCCCCGTGCTGGAAGGCCTCTGCCGAGTTGAGGAAGCCCCATGCGCCGAGGCGGTAGTTGATGCTGACGCCGATGATGGGGTGGCCGATCTTGACGGACTGCTCCACGATGAAGGAGAGGTTGTACCGGAGGTCGACGCCGCTGCCCTGAACGTAGCCTCCGCCGTGGATCCATACGGCTACGGGGAGGTTCTGCCTCTCGTAGCCTGATGGCCGGATGATGTTTAGATAGAGACAGTCCTGGTTCATGTCAGATGGGATATCTCAGGGATGCTCCTCCTTACCTCGCTGGTGTTGTATCCCATTTGAGAAGGCTGACGGATTGTTAGTAAGCATAAAGAGTTTTGAGAGACGGTCATCTTACGCCATAGCCCACGCAGGCAGGTGAGTACTTGCTCGCATCACGGCTCCCCTTCCAATGCTCGTTGAACGATCGGGGGTTGCGGAACCGCAGCTGTCCAACCGGAGGCTGAGCATATGGAACGCCCAGGAAGAAGTCCTGGTCGTACTCTGCAGAATGGGTTCCCTGGTAGGTGCCATTCTTGACGGCGACAACAGGTCCTTTCCTGTGCGCACTGTTGAACGGCACAGCCAGCGCATGAAGCACCAGCGACAAGAAGAGGGTGGTAAAAGCCAGAGACCGCATGTTGGAGGACTGCCAGTGAGGTGCCGACTTTGGCATCGTGGGATGGACAGACACAGGGGCATTTTTAAAATTAATCAATGCTCTGATCTTCACGCTACTGTAGAAAAGCTGCTAAAGATTTATCCAAAAACCCCGGATGAAGTGACTCGACTGAAGATCTAATCCATGAGGCCGAGGTAGTATCCAGGTCTTCACCCCGCACGGCCAGGGGTCAGGATGCGGAGAAACTGGCCACGAGCGGGGATGGAAATTATTACTCCGTGGCTAGAATGGGTTTTGTGTTTTTCTTGGGGACATGACTCGCGTAGCCATGACTTTGGCCGGTTACAGCTCAGAGGTGGATGTGGTCAAGAACGTGAAGCTGATGAGCCCTGTCGGCCCTGGGGCCTGGGTTGACGTTCAGTTGACACCCACACGTGACGTAGCCCCATCTCCAATCGGCTTCACCCCGACGCGCGGAATTTCCCCGTCCACCTCGAGCTATTTCAGCAGTTGACAAAATCTACAATAGAGATGCTGGGTATTCGTCGGCTCCCGCAAGCAACCAGGCCATTTCTGTCACCGCTCCACCGCTACTCGACCATGGGCTCATCACGAGTAGCTGTGCTATACCAAGCTCTGGAACTGCCACTGATTGACGGGACCAAGAAGCCAAAGAAACCAGGCGGTCTGTACCTGAAATTCACCTCCCGAGAGCGATAGCTGACTTTTTCAGGTTACCGTGACTCAGGGGCTGACATTGCCTACAACTTGAGCCAGTCGACAAATATCCAAGTCCTCTGTCCAACATCAAACCCCGATCCAGGTAACGACCAAGACTGGTGCTTTCCTGACACCGAAGATGGCATCCTCAGCGCTATTGATCAGGGGGCGACCCATCTCTGGGCAAACACCGTCCTCTTTGCGTCTCATCCGCTCCAGACCTCTCGCCGCATCGACACCGTCAAGATCGTCGGACAGGGTCCCCTGGTGGTTCAAAAGTACGACGACAAGGACTACGTCAACAGTCTGCTGCGCGAAGAGGGCATCTTCACAATGCCCCGGTCCTGGACAATTCGAGGGGCCGCCCCCGACTTTGAAGCTTACCCCTATCCCGTCGTCGCAAAGCCTGCACGTGGCAGAGGCAGCCACGGCGTCAAGGTCTGTCGAGACGCAGACCAGCTCAAGGCCCACATTGAGGGCCTCTCCAAGGAAGGACTAGACGTCATAATGGTGGAGGAGTACCTGGCAGGGGAGGAAGCAACGGTGACGGTGATGCCGCCGAAGGATCATGAAGGGTACATGGCCCTGCCGGTGGTCTCGCGGTTCAATCACCAGGATGGCATTGCTCCGTATAATGGCACTGTGGCCGTGACTTCAAACTCGAGGGCTGTTGTCGACTCTAGTGACGATGCGTACCGCAGAGTGCGTGTGCAGTGCGAGATGGTGGCCGAGTTTCTGGGCGTCACGGCTCCTATTCGAATTGATGTACGGCGGTTTGACGATGAGTCCGAGTTTGCGTTGTTCGACGTCAACATGAAGCCGGTAAGATCCATTTAGTTATGATGACTGCCCAGCTGACGCTTGTTTTCTAGAACATGACTGGTCCTGGTCGTCCGGGGCGCCATGATCAAGCGAGTTTGACGCTCATGGCCTCGGAGGCTCTGGGATGGGATTATCCAGAGCTGCTGAGGCGGATCCTCGACACTTGCTGCGGGTTGGATGAGCTTCGGCGTATAGTGCCCAAGTAGGTGGTATTTAGTCATTTATATACAAGATATAATCCTTTCCGTCAGAACCATGTTTAGAGAATGAATGTGATCACCCACACACGCCAGCCAGCGCATTGTCAAGTCCCGCCCAGAATACACGAATGATGAGATGCCCAACGCTCTCTGCCCCCCGCCGAATCTGCATCGCAAAGTTCTCCTGGTCGCCATAGATCTGACGCTCCTGCACCGCCCAGTGCAGCAGACGCACCCTCTCCTCGGGCGACACATCGTTGGCGTTGTGGTTGTTGTGCGCGGCCCACTCGAACTGGATGAGCATCTCGTGGGGCGCCATGTACGCCGAGGGCCTCAGGCTGGAGGGGTTGCCCTCGACGTTGTTCCAGTCGGCGAGCAGGTTGTCCATGCCGTTCTCGAGCTGCTCGGTGGCGATGCGCTCGTCGGGGCCCCACGCCGCGCGGATATTTGCGTACAGGTTCGTGTTGGGGATGTTTCTCCTCTCGCGGCTGGACCAGTTGTTGCTGTTCTGACGCTCATCCAAGGCTCTCTCGTCGAGGGTGGTGGTTGTACGCCTCCTCTTACCCTGCGGGTTGGGGGTATCCTTGCGGGCAACCTTTACAAACGTCTTGTAACCCCCCGCGTCGCTGTAGTCGTCGAGGGAGACGTAACCCGCCACGTTGCCGTTCTCCTTGTGTCTCGCGTGGACGATCCTGGCGGCCGTCCACACGGACTCGTAGTAGATGGGCCGGCGCACGTCGGACGAGTCGCACATGGAGATCTCGCAGTCGCCCGACGTCGAGAGGGAGACGCACCCGTTGGAAGCCTCCGGGACGGACTCGCCGAAGTGCTCCTCGAGCTTGTTGGTCGCCTCGGAGCAGTCCTTGGTGGACGCGCGCCACTTGTCGTGGCCCTGGTAGCCGTCTGGGATGCCGAACGAGTTGCAGTTGACGATCTGGCCGGCGGCGAGATGGAGGCTGCCGAGGCCGAGGAGGAAAAGGGGGAGGGGGGAGTGCATTGTGGTATGGTTTCTGGTAAAGTCAAGGTTGAAGTAATGTGCTGGTGTCTTCTGTAGATGGTCTTGGATATGGTCAACTCAGTCCCTTTATAAGTGATCGAGCTTTACTGCGGTTCTCATATTACATCAGAATGCATTCCCTCAGCCTTGGCTGAAGGGTCATTTCTACAGACTCAACTGATCACTTCACCCCATATCTCTTCGGATCCGATGCTCAATGGACAGCTCGCATCCGCAACCAACACAGCCCCCAGGCACGCCGGCCCAGAATAGACAAGATAAACTAGGTACGCCGGTCGAGAACGGATAGCCCCCAGTTTCAAGTCTAAATTAAGTGTGGCTGGATTAGACCGATGCCACCAGAGAGAGCGCGAGCTGAGTTAGCCAAGACAGCGGGTAAAATCAACGACGGCACTCGCAGCTCGGCTAAGTGTTTGGATTCGTTCTAGCGCTGACATGTTATTTCCGGTTGGTCGAGCATCTCGGGATGCATCTGACTCAGCCACATGTGGATAAGGCTATATGGGTGATGATGGCGTCATGGTCCTGCATGTGCATTTGATTAATACTGGGTCAAGGAGGCTCAGAGGTTGAGGACCGTATTCCGAGGATGAGGAACGTTGGTTGATGTGCTTGTCGAGAGCGGAGGGGCAAGGGATCTCAGTGTCTAGAATCCTGAAAGTGAGTATTAAGAAAGGCATACTTTATCCCTTGTAGAACAACTCATGATTACTCTGGAGACAACCCACATTATCGGCACGGTTTTACACGATAGCGAGGTGGGCTGTGCTTTCAGTCACACAAACATCAGCACCATTACCATCTCTGGCCTATGTAGGAGCAGGGTTTCTATGTATCACATCAAAGTGGAAAGGGGAAGCAACTGCCCTTGAAGGTGAGAAGTAAACAATCAAGTCCGAGGACTCGTCTGCCGTCATGATGATCTGACAGCCAGATTCTGGTGAGAGCAGGTGGGGAGCATGCTGGTCAAAGACCGTAACCTATTATATATTCAGCCAACGTTAACTCTCGTCCAACTCCAGGCAAGTCCTTAGATAGGGTAGATATAGAACGGGTTCTCCAAGTCGGTCAGATCCAGCATGGCAATCTCAACCTTCCTCCTCACCACAGCACCCCCCTCGTCCAGATGCTCAACCTCTCCAAACTCGTGCGCCTCCCTCTCCTCCCCCGTCAGTCCCGCAGCCCAGGCCCTCCGCTCCGAGTTCCTCCTCTTCAGGATATACCGGATGACGAACAGGATCACCGGCGTGCCAACCCAGCTGACGACGATCTGGGCAATCCAAGCGCCGTAGTACCTTGGGGCATCGCTGGGCACCCAGATCTGAGGCGAGATCAGGTTGGCGACGCTATAGCCGAGCATGAACATGACGTTGCGGGTAAGCTTCTTGGTGTAGCCCGCCGCGGAGGATGTGGCCCACCCGAGGGCGATGATGTAGGTATTCCCGTAGGTGTGGCCCGCCAGCAGCAGACACGCCAGCATGCCCAGCTTCTGGTCCCAGTCTATAGCCACCATGCCGATCCCACCCGCTATAGCTGGGATGCACCACACCAGGCCGTGCAGTGCAAGGTTCGACGGCCACCACTTCAACGCCCACGTGCCAGCGAGACAGACTGCGACGCCGAACCCGCCACCCGCCGCGGCGACGAGCGTAGATCCCAGACTCGTCACGCCGAGGGCCTTTGTGATGAGGTTCTGCTGCCCGTAGGTCAAGTTGTTGGACATCATGAGGGTGAAGGCCTGCAGACAAAACAGCCACGAAACGGGGTCCCGTAGTGTCTCTTTGAACTGGCCCTTCTTGAACTGCTTCTGCTCGATGGAGCTCTGGCTCGACTCGTGGACTCGTCTGATGGTGTGGACTTTTTCCTCAAGCTTCAGGAACTTGGCCTCGCCGGGGTTGCTCGGGTACCAGAACCACACGACGACCGACAAGATGATGGATAGACCACCAGTGACGATCATGAATAGCTTCCACGGGAGCACGTTGCTGTGGCTCCAGAGGAGGCCGTACGAGATGAACGCCGCGCAGACGGGGGCGGCGGCGGCGGTGGCCCACAGGAAGGGCTGCAGGAAGGACTGCTCGTGGCGGTTGAAGAACATGCCGATGGTCATCTCCATGGCCGGCACCACCACGGACTCTGCTGCTCCGAGGGCCAGCCGGAGCACCACGAGGCCGGCGTACCGGGTGGCGACGCAATGCAGAAGGACCGTCGCTCCCCACATGAAGATGAGGCCTGCAACGAATTTCCCAAACGGCAGCTTTTGCATGGCGTAGTGTCCGGGCCACTGAGCTGCAAGATAGCCTATAAATGGTATAAGCTGGATGAAGTCCTAAAGGGGCTGGGTACTTGCCGACGTAGAAAAAGGTGCCGAGGTTGTTGTACTGGGCTTTGTCGATGCCAGTCTCTTCAAACAGGCCGAGGATGGCAGCGTAGCCCAGAGTCGACTTGTCGATCTATAGGTTGTCAGTCAAAGGCAGTCGAGCAATGTTGGCGTCTTACAAAAAGAAGGAGGTTGATGGCCGACAGCAACCCCATGATGTTCCAGTACAGCTTGCGCCGCAGCTTCTTTTCCTTTTCGGGGGTCAGTGGCCCGAACTCGTGTCCATGGTCCTCGAGGATGCGTAGAGTCTCGTCTGCGAATTTCTCAGAGATGATGGCTGTCTCGCCAGGCTTCTCCTGGCTGTTAACCTTAGAGAGGTCTTTGGAGCTCATCTTGGCTGGCAGAGTCTTGAAGAATGACCTCGGCCAAGTCAGTAACTATGAGGACAAGCAGAGCCCTGGCTTTTATTATAGTCATTGATGACAGGTGAGCCCACAATCACACCAGAGGCGCTCCATAATTCGCATCGACATGACAGGCGTGTTGGCTTACAATGAGGTATTTCCCCTTGTAGGATATCCCATTGGCTTGGTTGACATGATCCCGAATAGATGGTTCATTGCGACACCGGGTGGACCTCTTGCGTGACTGAGGACAAGTCTGGCGATAGGTGGGAGTTCCGCTTTATCCATCAGGGATTCGGATTTTGAGTTGTCAGAGATGCCGTGTACCCGTTTGTTCAAGAACTGTTTTAAAGCGGGCGTGTGGGACAAATGTCTATCTAAACAGATTGCGCAAATCTCGTGTCCGCGTGTCAAGAATCGCGTGTTGGTCCATCCCAAGTGCTTGGTCTATCCCTGCTGTCGGGCTCTGGCCGACAGGAACTTCCCCATCGGTCCACGGGGAGCCTCAAAGCTTGTTTCTCACGTAGGCCGTGATTGACGGGCAAATGGGGTTGGATGCCAGATTGCCGGTCGGCAGAGGAATTGCCAACACAGGGGGATGAGACTGCCGTTCACGTGCTGACGGATTTCGACCGAAGGATTTCGACTAATGCAGTCGTCCCCTGGAGCCTCGATGATGCTATGGGATCGATGGCAGTCTGGCCAGGGTTCCTGGGCCATGATCCGGCCGAAGCGGAAAGTCTCATCCCGAGGTGCAAGAAATAATTCTAAAGCACCCGAGTCAGATTGGGTATCCTGATATAGTCAATGAAGGAGAAGGAAGCAGTTACAAGAGTGCATTTTCTGGTTAATTTCTAGGTCCCCTTTGCGTGTCCGCAGGCCGTCGCTCAACATTCGTCACTCACGATCAGCACCCAATACACGTAAACACGGCAAGGCGTCTCAATGGGTTATTTTCGATCTCTGCAGCTCAACCCCACGTATGCCGTGGTCTTGGCTGGAAAATAAGTCATGCCATTGATTCCCCCTATTCCCGCAAGCTGGTGCTGATTGCTGAAGAGAGTGACGAGGTTTATACAGTCGCCCAAGGCGATACTACATACTGGCTTTTCCCTACCCGGCATAGATAGATCCAAGACACGAATCCTCGTAGACCCAGCGGCTTGTCAGCCAGCCGTGCGTCATTTGACCAAACCAAGTCCTGTGCAACCTCCATGTACGCGTAACGTGACGGGCCATCCCCAGCTTGAGCAGTTCGCGCTGACGCAGAGTCTGGGCTGCAAGGCAAACAGCAGCTGCGCGTATTCTTATTCGGAAAAGCCTCGAGTACCATACTCTCCCGAGCTCGAAGCCCAGAAAGTCCCCAGCTCCCTTCTTCGCCACCCGATGTAGGAGGGCGTTTCGGCTCGGGAAGAGAAACAATGGTCGAGCTGGCAATGGCTCCTTGGCATACATGCGTGTCCAGCTGGGCCAACATCAAGCAGACGCTTACCGCGCATCGAGGTACATGCAGTGACACGTCCCCGTCGAGTTCTGTTGGGACTCTCGCCGCGAGATGGTCCCCCCTGAAGAGACGCTTCCACCGCCTTCTATAGCGACAACGGGGCGACGCCAAATGCCCCTTCTCGTCGCCATCAGGGGTTTTTGCGTGTGTCTTCGCCCCGGGCTCTGTAGTAGACGTCGTGGGCAAGTCCCGGTTGGTGCCAGGCCGTAGCCGCCAAGCCCAAAAGTGCATTTTTATAAAATCAACCTGAGAGGCCGCCGACCTGTTGGTCCAGCGGTGGCTGTGGCTTGGAGACGCACTGTTAGGCCCTTTGTAGTGATTACGAAGCCGTCCATCCTCGGTCCTTGATCTGCTATTGGTAGGCCGACTGTTGCTGGAGGATCAGAGGCCGCGACAGCTGGCCTTGGTTTTCTCAACCGCCACTTCTTTCGCTTGCCACCGTTATATGACGTAGTCACTCCCGAATTACGTGTGTCCTTGGGCTTGGTGTTGGCTTCCAGAATGTTTGAGGATGGCAATCATGTTCCGATTTTCGATTCGCCAGGACCGCCAGTCTCTGCCCGGCAAAGCAAGCCCGGACCGAAGAGCCCATTTGACTGACGCAAGACGCTGCGCCATTACAGAGACTCAAGAGGTCTGACATACCCAGATTCCATCTCTTCTGAGGGTAAAACGGCGCGGGAGTAGGGCTTGGAGGCCGCGTGGGCCGTGGTGGCTGTTTCCATCGATGAGTCCATCAACACATTAATACCTAGGGATATCCCCTCGCTTTTTCCCCCGTTGTTCGTTAATTCTCTAAAATTCTCCAACACTCTCCAAGACTCTCAACTCCCTATTCTCCTCATCCGCGATCCTGTCGCTTCCCGTTCATAATGACCGAGACGCCTCATCACGGCCAGCCTCATCCGGCGGAGACTCCCACCCCAGGCTCCGACACTCAGGTCCAGCTCCAAGCAAAGCCTGATACAGAGGCATCTCCGACAGCCTCACCACCCAGCCAGGGGTCCGAGCCCCATCACGACTGCTCTTGGAAGAGCCTGTGGACCTGGTCCATGGCGGTCCACATGGCGGCCGTGGCGTCGACGCTCGCAATCGTCCAGCTCAGCTTCCGCGAGGTCTACTGGTTCGACGAGAACACCACGTCTGTCGACTTCCTCTGGTTCGACGTGGGAGCGCAGACCAACCGCAAGGCCCTCCAGTTCGCGGCCAAGCTCCACGAGGCGCTGATATGGTCGTCGCTGTCGGCCATGGTGATCCATTTCATGAGACGCATGCTCTTCGGACGGGGCGTCTCGTTCGGCCTCATCGCCGGGGCGTACCAGTTCGGCTCCATCCCCTGGCTCTTCTCCGACGGGCTCTGGGGCACCATCCTCAGGCCCGACGGGCCCAGGAACCTCGTCTTTGCCGTCTCCCTCGCGCTGGTCGTCGTGTACGCCAACCTCGTAGGCCCGTCCGCGGCCATCGCCCTCATCCCCACGCTTGACTGGTGGCGGCACCCACGGCCGTTCGCAAGCGACGAGTTCACAACCCATGTCAACCTTTCCCGCTACGAGCTCTATCCATCCTCTCTGGAAATCGGGGCCAACGACACGTACTGTTTTGACCGAGGGCGCGGATGCCCGGGGTCCGGGTTCCATAACTTGGTGGCTCTCCTCAGGGCCAATGTTTTTGTCGGCGCCAAGTTTGAGACCCTGATCAAGTCGCCTATTGCCGAGACGTATCGATTCCTCAACTCTTCCCTGGAGTTCGGCAAGGAAGGGGAAGCCCTCGCCGTCGCGACGACGCTTCACTCGTCCACGCCAATCTTGGCCGGCACGCTCTGGCACTACATCCAAAACCATGCCGAGGTCGGCAACGTCACGCAGGTCAAGCGTCCGAGGTTCCAACCAGACAACAACACCCGTGCACCTCTGGTTCAGGTCCAATGCACCGCCTCCTCCTGGCTCAAGGCTGTAGACGACAAAGTCGCTCCTCGCTTCGACTCGGATGCCATGAGGAACTTCAGTGCGCTGGCTGACCAGCCAAACGAAGGCTGGGACCTGGCAGGGAAGCACTGGAACCACACTCGGAATGATCCCAGGGTGACCACGTTTGAATGGTTCGATCTTGAGGAATTGAACCCCGAGTCGCGACTGTCTCTCGGTGCGCTCGTGACCGTGCCCGTTAGTAACGCGAATAACAGCTCCCTCCAAGACAGCTGCATAGTCCCATGCCTGATCGATGCCCGGTGGGCGGCCGTGGAGGCCAGCTACGACCCCATGTCCGAGTCGGGCAGCTTGGTGTCGAGCAACCTCACGGATTTGTCGGTGCTTGAACCATTCTGGGGCGATTCTCCCGACAGGTCACCCCCAGGAGGGATGGCGAGTCCAGCGGTCCGCATATCCTCGAGCTGGGCCGACCTGCTCAATCAGAGAATGGACGTTACTAACGACCTGCGATATCGATCCGAGACTCGCACGGCGATGGAATACATGCTGGACCTTTTCGTCAGCGTCACAGAGCACGGCGTCGTGTATTTTCCACTGTCACGGAAACAAGAGACCGATGCGGAATCCGGCTCGGCATCGGCCAGCAAGCCGGACCCGATGAGCAGTGCTGCCCGGATCGTGGCCACCGTGCTGGCGCTCTCGGTTGCGGATGGCATGTCTCGCCCTGTGGGGCAGCTGTGGCCATACGCGTCAGCAAAGGGTCCCCAGGACAAGAAACCCAAGTGGACGTATCTCTACACCCAGGACGACCTGAAACAGGCCGCTGACGAGGAAGACGGGGTGCAGGTCCGGTGGGAGGTGTACCGGTTTGGATGGGGGTACAGCCTCCGCGGGGAAGCGGTCATCTTTGGAGTGTCGGTTCTGCTGTTCCACGTCCTCCTGGTCTCCGTCTTTGCCATCTACCTGGCAACCTTGTTGCTGCGCGGCGGATGCTGGACGGGTCGGGTCTGGGGGTCAACCTCCGAGTTCCTGGCTCTGACCCTGGTTTCGCCGTCGACGGGGAAAAATGCAAGCACGCTGAGGGAGATTGCCGACGGCGAATCTGGTGCTCTTATGCCGGTGGTTACGGTCAAAGTCAGGAACGATAAGGAGCCGACCGTGGTGGTTTTTTAAGAGGAGGATAGGTTTGGGGGACTTATTTTAATAACTAATTACATTCCAAGTTTCATCTGCAATTCAACTCCAGGGGGCATTTCCGTACTAATAGACGCACAAACCTGAACCAGCCGGATATAGCCCTGGCTTACGACCGTAGCACCTCGAGGGAATGTAGACGGGCTTAGGGGATCGAGGCTTGTGGTCCTTCGTGCTTGTTTTCCCTGCTCGGGTCGGAAGTAGTAGAAATCTCAATCCTCCTACTACTAGTCACCTCTTCCTAATACACCGTCCGGTATTATAACTCGTATTTAATAATAAGTAACTATAATAAATTACCGTCCGTACTAACAGGCTGAAAGTCTCCTATTTAGTGCTATTCCGCTTTCGATTCGATGTATCCTAACACCTAGAAGCCTTTGTCCGCGAGCTAAGAATCCCAGACAAATACCAAGCGAGCAAGGGACTTAGTTATAAGGAGGCACGGCGTCAGAGTCAGGCATTTTAATAACAGGTTTAGCAGAGTGATACAAACGTACAGCCTTCCGTTTAGGGAGGATCTTTATCGGGATTTTGAAATTGATGACATATCATGAGGCTTATGGCTTGGTATGCGGTTAGAAATAGGGGTGCTATTAAACGGAAATCACTAAATCAATCACGTTGGGTTCTACACGATAGTCGCAACTCCGGTACTTTGAATAGACAACTCGAGTTCTTCTTTAAGCATGAATATCTATTGTCCTGGCACTTTATTGCCCTGGAGTCGACCAAGCCCACCACCCAGAACGTATCTATAGATAGGCCATCCAACAATCACCCTGAACAACGCCGCTGGCCCTGCCCAATGCAACAGCAGTCGAATAAAGTTTCCATCAGAGCAAAGCACCGAAATACCGCTTAGTTGCATAAGCCGCGTAGATATCCAAGTGCCCAGACACGTCTTTCGTAATCGCCAACACAACCCCACCTCCCACAGACAACAACAACCTCAGAGGCAGAATTCATCCAAGAAAATATCCAACTGACTACCTACACTATGTGGCGCCTCGTGCGTATCCCCGCAAGGTCCGCAGCGACACCAGTCACACGCCAGGCCCGGTGCATCGCCGCACACGGCGCAAAGCCCTCGTCCCCTGAGAAGTCTGCGGAAGCAACCGTCAAGCAGGAACGGCAGCCGACAGAGTCGGAGGAGGACGTCGCTGCGGACCGGTCGCGCGTTGATCCCATCCACCGACGCAACGCGACCGACAGCCAGCAGGACGTCGAGGCGGATCGTTCGCCGGTTGACCCGCTGAAGGGTCAGTGAGGTAGGGGGAGACTGCTGGGACCGGGGGTGAGTGATGTCAGGGGTTTCTGGGTGATATTTTTGTCAAAGTATAGGGTGCTATTTTGTAGTTGTAGCAGGTCTTGCACCGGTTTCAGTGTCAAGGGTTCTCAGTCGCAGGGAATTAGCTTGCACAGTCAAATAACAAAACAAAAGCATAGCCAGTGAATACAACTCTCAGATTTATCAGCCTGCCTTTCCGCGGACTGCCGACCTGAAAGGGCTTGGTAACAAGAGCAGACATGCCTTTGCCAGGGGTACCGTATATACACCAATGAAATCTGTACAAGGCGCGAGACTAGCGGCTCTTGGCGGCTTACTCTTTGATGACCACTTCCTCATGTAGTTAGTATATAGCGTCATTCAGGGCAGAGGAGCCTTGTCGTTTCTTTAAACTATCGTTAACTGACTAATATAGAGAAGCCTCACCAAGCGGAAGCTGTTAAAGACTCCAAGGATACAATCAAGAGGGAATAAAGAGAGGTCATGATATCCAAACACTACGGTATCTTGAGCTTCACATCCCAGCTTCTCACGTTTAATATCAAAATCATAGCCGGCACTTACAACCTAGTCCCGATCCCGTCAGCCCTGGACCTCAGCCCTGTTTAGAAGTAGGAATCCCCTTGACCAGGTCCATGAAACCAACGAAAAATGATTCTCAGATCAAAGAATGTTTGTAATCACGTCCCCTTCCTGCCGCCCTCGCCCTGGTCCCTATCCCGCAGACGGACCGTGCCGAGCCAATAAGCACAGCCCGTTTAGCGTCCTCTGAGGGTTCAACGGCATGGCCCCCCGGCAGGACATATGCAGGAGTCGGCAAATGGTCAAAATCCGTCCTATCGCGGGCCTTGATGAGACTTGAACATGCAGGTTTGCCGCGGGTCCCAAGTCCGCATGTCCGCTGTCTGTAAATAAATGTGCCTGCTGTCTCCCTTCTAGAATGCTAACCATGGCTTCCAACGGCACAGAGTTCGTCGGGTGGACAGAGTCCCCCGACGGGAGGGGCACGTACGACATTATCCTGACGTGCCTGATGACCACCTTCCTGTGCTGCTGGACGTCCGTCTACCCCAACATCCCCGGGCCCGACGACGGCGTGATGGCGGCGTTCCGCGACAAGCTGGGCCTCGCGTGCCTGGGGCTGCTGGGGCCCGACTTTATCATTGTGCTCGCCATTGGGCAGAGGTCGTCGGCGAGACGGTCGCTCAGGGTGAGTCTCGGAGTCTTCTTCTTAGGGAATTTGCTGACTGTTGATAGAAATTCCACGCTGCTGGATATCGACAGTGGACCATGACGCATGCGTTTTTTGCCGACATGGGGGGCTTTGTGCTGAATGCTCCTGACCTCGAGAGGCCGCTGCCTCTCAACGCCGAGCAGCTCTTCTACCTGGTGCAGCACAACCATGTTGACATTCCTGCGACGACAAGAGACGAACTAAAGGACAGGGACAAGTCTGACGGGATTGCGAGGTCAGTAGAGGCTATTGGGTGTGGTTCTCACTAACAGGCATAGATTCATCATTCTCTGCCAGGTCATCTGGTTCATTGTGAATCTGATTGCGCGCGCCGCCAAGGGCCTATTTATAACCACTCTGGAACTCACGACGCTGTCGTTCGTGGTTGTCCTCTTTGGAACGGCGTGGTGCTGGATGGATAAGCCGTCCGGAGTGGCGACCACTATTCCCATTCAAGCACGCACAACAATGGAAGCCATAATCGAGAATGTAAGTTTACCCTCTGCAGCAAGGACCAGTCTCTAATAAATCAGGGCGGATCCCGCGCCAGACAGCCCTACTACCAGTCCCCCCTCGACTTCGTCAGCCGCGACGAGATCGCCATGAACCTCGTGTGGCACTACTACAACGACCTCATCCGCAAGGTTCTCTTCTCGCCCTTCTCCCGCCGTGTCCGGCGCGTCCCCCGCGACCGCATCCCCGGCGACGAGTTCCTCCGGATGGAGATGGACCTCGAGCTCGTGGGCGCCCTCTTCATCTTCTTCTTCAGCGTCGTCTTCCTGCTGGCGTGGAACTCTGATTTCCCGAGCACCGCCGAGATGATCATGTGGCGCGCCTCGAGCATCTACATGATCACCTACGGGGCGGTGGGGGCCCTGTGGATGGAGCTGTCAATGTGGGTGTTTGTGCCGAGGAGTCTAGAGGCCGACGGCCTAGAGAAGAGCATAGTCGAGGCGTCGATACCCACGCATCCCCTCAGGAGGTGGATCCCCGAGGTGAAGCGGTGGCTGGGCATGACGGGCGATGATGGCCAGGGCCGGTTCGTCGAGCTCGACGGCGCACCAGATACTACGAGAGACATAGGCTTCTTCTCGAGGTCGCATAATATCTCGCCAGATCAGGATCCGAGGCTGGGCGTCCAGGTTGGCTTCCTGCTCGTGACGTCTGTGCTCTGCGTCTTTTACTGCATCTTCCGGTTCTACATCCTCATCGAGGATATCATTGGCCTGCGGTCAATGCCAGCGAGTGCATACGAGTCTATAGATTGGGCAGTGTTTATTCCTCATATCTGATCTAAACACTGAAAAAAAAAAAAAAAAACCTCTCTCTTAACCAAGAGTCTTGTGCAGCCAAGCAAACACAACCCTCTGCATCTCCTGCAGCGCCCCAACCTGACAGTGATAGCCCGCATCCCCCGTAAAGACATGCAGCTCCGCCTTTTCACCCAGCGCATCCTTCACCTTTGCCGACTGGCCCGCGAAGAAGCCCTCGAACTCTGCATCGGCGATCCACACTGGGGCCTCGATGCGGTCGACCACGTCCCTCACGGTGTGCAGCTTGGTCTTGTCGAAGAACTCGGAGGGGGACTTCGTCTTGAAGGACCACAGACCCTGGTCGAGCCCCCACCTCATCGTGGTGGGCATGTCGTCCGACTCTCTGAGCTTGAGGACCGTCTCGTCAAAGGTGTCCCTGTCGCCCGACTCGTACAGCTCGAGGATCTCGGGCGTCAGCTGCGACGAGAAGGCCTCGTACGTGTCCCAGACGCCGCCGTTGAGGAGGACGGCCTTGATGCGGGGCTCGAAAGCAGCGGCGCGGGCGGCCTGGTATCCGCCAAAGGAGTACCCAAAGAGAGCCAGCTTTGCGGGATCAACAGAAGACGCCTTTTCAGTCAAGAGGTAGTCTACTAGCGGGGTGACGACGCGCTCCCAGTCGGGGATGAAGCCCAGGTTCTGGTTCCGACGCACGGTGGGATGACCCGGTCCCTCGTAGGTGAGGGCGTTCCAGCCGCGGGCGAGTGCTGCACCGACGAGGGTATGGTACATGTCCTCCTGGGAGCCGTCGTAGCCGTTCCCGATGATGAGCGTCGGCCGCTGAGAGCACTCCGACTCGGAGTACCAGATGGCCTCGACGGTGAAGTTGTCTGCCTTTATGCGGAGCCTCTTCCCAGGGTGCGGCAGCGCCGCGAGGCCCCTGTCGAACGCGGCGGTCTGCTCCTCCCAGAGGCTGTCGATGAGCGGGTTCTCCCAGTCCCCGTGGAGGTAAAAGTCTGCCCGGCGGAAGTACGTCGAGGCCGAGAACCACGTGTCCCTCACGTTGACGGGGTCATACGCGTACGCGGGGTCCAGCGCCTTGGCCTTTGTGTCGTTGGCCAGCTGGTGGAAGACCTCGCTGAAGCTGTCAAAGTCGCCGGGCGTGATGTTCTTGGCGGCCTGCAGGACGGGGGCCATGTCGGCGCCGCCGCTGTAGATGGCTTCACCCAGGGGGACCAGGAGCTCAAAGTGGAAGGCCTCGTCGGGGCTCAGGAGGAGCACGGGGTGCTCGTCCTGGAGGTCTGCTGCTGCAGAGAGCCCAACAGCTGCGAGGAGGATAACAGTGGGGATCTTCATAGTGTTGGATGGTTAGATGTTTGGATGGTGTAGATGAGAGTCAAGACGGCAGGTGTCTGTTTTATAACTGAATCCATCGCAAATGAATGCCGTTTGTGATAACTCCATCTCCGACGGCATGTCAACCATCTGGAGTGGCTATTCGCGTCTCGATTGCCATTTTGGGCACTAGATCGGATTGACTCCGTCGGAATCTACAGAGATGCGATGCGGCAAAGTAGACGAATGCGAGAAATGCGAGGAGTGGGTCAATGCCATGACCTGATGACGCTGACAGGTCAGCCGTAATCCTGCCTGTTGCGAGGACTTTAAATTAAAAGAGCCTCATGCCGCGCATCATGTCAGACATTTTTGAGGCCTTCCTTTGCGATTCGCTCAAACTCAGTGAAAATACTCCTTGGTCCTCGGATTATTCTTCTCCTCTGTAAACTCGGCATTCAGCTCCAGCCCATGCCCCCTCGCAGTCTCCCTCCGCATCCGCAGCATCTCGTCATCCGGCCGTCGGATCTTCTTGCCGCTCATCTTGAGGCACGGCTTCCCCTTTGTGTGCGTCGAGTACCAGAACCTGTACCTCCAGGGGGCTCCGATATTGAGCGTCATCCTCTTGAGCCGGGGCATCCGGGCTGCGGCTCTTCCCCCCGCGACGACGGCGTCGTGGACGAATTGCGGATCCGCGGGGCCTCTGAAGGCGAGGGCCTCTGAAGGCGAGGGCCTCTGAAGGCGAGGGCCTCTGAAGGCGTGGGCCTCTTCGGAACACCACCCTCCTGGGTTACGACCGGGGATGGCGAGCCACCTTCCCGACGGTGTCACGGGGACGAAGCCGATCTCGTAGCTCTCCATGGCTGGCCACGAAGACTGGGGATCACCGCACCACAGGATGGCGTCAAAACTCCCGTTCGATGTGAAACTCTTGAGATGCTCTCTCTGTGAAAACTTGCAGAGGGCCTCGCTGAGGTTGTCCCTCTTACCAGGTGGGACTATGCTCCGGAGCTTGGCGGAGTGGTCCGTGGGCACGTCCAGAGAGTACTGGAGCTCGAAATAGGTGATGGTCTCGGGAAGTGTCAGTATTCCCTCTGCAAAGCCTGTCACGGATCAGCTTAATACTCAAGATACATGAAGAACCCACCATCTCTCTGCCGTATCCTCAGAGCCTCGTCCCTCTTCTCCTCATCGCTCAGGAGAAGCTCCAGCCTCTTCAGGTGCGTCATCCTGCTCGCCATCAGACACACGGCCCGCGGCGCAAAGAACAGGCTCCACGATTCCAGGTGGAACTTGCAGGTCGAGATGGCCTCGAGCTCCGGCAGCTCCACGCCCTCGTCGAGCCGCAGGTCGAGGTACAGGGGCCTGCGCTTTCCCGACTCGGTCTGTCGGATCTCGGCAACCTCAAAGTCCATGCTGTGCGTCTCTTCTATGCAGTTCCAGTGAAACTCGGCGGGGACGGGAATCACAAACTCCATGTCGATCGAGGGGCCCTTCCTGTGCGGGACGCGGTGCAGCATGCTGAAGAGGGACGTCACGGCCGAGGTGAACATGCCCTCGTAGCCTCTCTCCTCGGGCGGGAAGCTTTCCGGCTGGGGGTTTGGCGCCCGGTTGGCCACATGCTGGAGCACGTCCGCGGCTACTCCGTCTGGGTAGGATTCCGGGGACTGCTTCCATGGGAGAGGGAACTCGATGCTGATGGTGAGCTTGCGGATGTAGGATAGACGCTCCGGCGTGAGGATGCCTTTGGTGTCGGCTTCGAGTATGTCGTCCCGGTCGAGACACAGATCCTTGAACAGGAATGGCTCGACGGCGGCCTGCCAATGGCGGGAGATGGCTGCGAACTGCGAGAGGGACTCGGGGTCGAGGCGGGATGGGGGAGGCCGGCGGTAGCACTCCTCGATCATGCCGGAGGGTATGTCCTCTAC
>JABFEP010000558.1:0-13052 GCA_013618265.1 Fusarium albidum
GATGAAAGGTTGAGGGATTTTTGACCAGCAAGCTTGTTTGACCGGCATGCTTATCACATACGTTAAGTCCTTAGCATATAAGGTTAGCAAAGCCTTGATTGATGCTGCTCTAAGTATTAAGTGATGTTGTTCTAAGGCTTTGTTCATCTTTTAGGTAGGTCTAGATAGCTACAATATCCGTTCATGTCTCCGTTCCTCCTGCAGAAGCATGAGCTGGGTGCTTGCCTGAAGCAAATCGTAATGCCCCCCCCGTCCCTCCTATAGAAATATGGCGGTATCGAGACGTCGTGTAGTCGAATCTATTTTATCTGCAATACAATCAAGCTTTTGGAAAAGTTTTGCGAAGTTTTGCGATATTTCTGTGGCATAATCCCGACGTTCGTGCGGTAGGAAAGTGCGGCCACTGGTGGCTCCGCGATTGCGATATGACCGAGAGCACGTCCAAGGACGCGTGCTCCCTAACACGACAACAACGGGAACCACCGACCTTTCGCAACGCCGTTCGTTTCCTTCGTCGAGAAGCCATCCGCAGACCGACCGACTCTCTCTCTCTTAGGCTCGTGCCTCGAGACCTGACTGAATTTCCTCACGTTTGTTTGTTATCTAAGACTGGCTTTCTTCCATTGCAAGCATCTTCAGAGCCGCCGCCCTGCCTAGGTAGGCAAGGAGATTCAGCAAGAGAAGCAACGACTTAGGCAAGGAACAGCTTCAGCGATAATAAGCTACCTACGAGGCCGTAATAGAGATGGTTGAGCAGGGAAAAGAGAGCCTACGATAGCTTTGATAGCAATAACAGGCAGCAGCTTCGGCCTCTTCCCCTCGCTTCTTCCAACGAGCGACCCCCTTTCCATTCCACAGGCTCAATTTCAGCCGTAATAAACAGCCGCACGATCAGCCACACAGACACCTAGCGCCGTTCCAACCATCTGAACTTGTCTGTTTCGGATTCACCGAGTTTAGAACTGTGCCCTAGGTCCCAGGCGATCGATTCCAGTTTGGATTCTGGCACTTGACGTTAGCATTAATTAGATACCGATGACCAGGGTGAGTACCATTCCGTCCAGATAACGAGCTTCAGCAAGCGTGCGGGGGAAGTCGGGAATTCGTTCGCCTTTTTTGATGTCCTTTAGGGGCAAAAGCCTGACGGCTTCGCTACCATTCTCCCGGCGGAAGTGGTTGAGGACAGAGCATTTGAAATTGTCATTTCTGAATATGAGATTAGAGTGAAACAAAGTATAAGGGGAAAACAAACTTACCTATGTAACTTTCGATGCATCGACTGCTAATCTGCATCGAGGAGGTTTTGCCAAATATGGAAGTTAATCACGAATTTGTTGAAAGAACCCTGAGTTCGATCGTGATTTTGTTCAGTTCGTTAAGACATCTCTCGACATCGCGAAGTGTGATTTGCATATCGTCGAGGGCCGATGCGGATTGTTGGAACTGGGTTGGGGGATGGCCTGCGCCGGATGGCGCGTCTCCCATGTCGGTATCGTCCGTCGACATGATGTTTGTTCGGATGTTCGTTGCTGCAAGACTGTGATGGGTCAGCGTTAGCCATGGTGGGAGGACGGGAGATGGGAGGAGGATGGGCGCAATGGCGCAGATGCAGATGGGTTTGGATACTGACTTTTGGTGCGGATATTGAGGAGAGAAGAAAAGGGCAAAGACAGTCCGGGCCTGGAGAGGCATCCGGCTGCTATGCTAATCCCGAGCGGAGCCGCGGATAGAGCGATCTTGCTGCAACGGCCCGTGTAGAGCGCGGAAAGGTGTGGGCGGATCTCACTGAGAACCGCGGATTTATAGCGATTCAGAGTCACTTGAATGGAGAAAGAAACCACTACAATACTCGTAGGCGGCAAGGGTAAAGCAAGAGAGGGGTAAGAAGCCTACGGTACTCGCAGGCGGCAGGGGCAAAGCAGGAATAGGCTACCACGGTGCTCGCAGGCGGCAAGGGCAGGAACGAGGACCGGGGGAAGGAAAAACACCACGATCGAGGAAAACAGGCGGTGTTTGGATCATATAGATAGCTTCGTGTTCAGAAGGTGGCCTGAGGCAGCCACCGGCCCACTTGGGCAGTTCAAACAACATCTGATGATCGCCCCCTTTGGCAGGCTGGGAAGAGCATTGAGAATTGCTCCAGGATCGCATGCACCAGCTAAATCTACGGGGCGGGAATGCTACCTTAAATACGTGAGGCCATCGTCGTGAGACCGTGAAACATTGACTGTTCTCTGCCCCCAACACAGCAGCAGCTTCTTCCCTTTCCTCGTCAACGGGCACCGTCGGCCTGTCGCAACGCCGTTTCCCTCATCGAGAAGCCATTCGCAGACCGACCGACTCTCTCTCGCAAGCCCCTCTCTCTCTTAGGCTCGTGCCTCGAGACCCGACCGAATTTCCTCACCCACACAGACACCTCTGAGCTAAACATGCATGGAAAACCCGAGGAACCTTTTTTTCAAGCATAAATATAAACATACTCACATCATGCAATAATTAAAGCAATCTCATTCAGTCATGAATACTTCCCCGTTCAACAACCATCTCCAATGCATTCCAGCATCTATCTGCAATCCGTCCTGCCCCTCTCAGCTCTCAAATCAACTCGTAGGTCTTGCACGGGAGCCGAGAGCAACCACGATACCATTCAGTATCAAAACATTGCGCAATCTGGTCCAAAGATAGAATGTCGAATAACTAGGTAGCGTCTCCCAAAAGGAGAGGCACCAACCAGCCTTAATAACATTACACCAGTCGACTCGCAGAAGAGCAAGACGCCGCGATACATCCTTAGCTTCCTGGTCAATCATAATTGACATAGTCGCTTGACAGGACAAAAGACCAAAACTCCTGTAGGTCCTCGGCCTCCGGTGCGCTGATCCGACGAAGAGTGGCGGCGATGTAAAAGAAAAAGTGTCAGTTTGTGCTAAAGTGATGGGCATTTTTGTATGGTGGTTTTTTTTTTTTCGTTTCGTTTTATGTTCCTCTGGTTCGGTGTCCGATTTAGGATTAATTTTAGGTGCGTAAAGGCATAGTTAAGAAAAAGACAAGAGAAAAAGTGTGACAAGTCGTAGCCGTCAGGATGGCTTGAGTCGGTTGATTATAGTGTTCCAAAACCACATGAGCCGTGATCCTGGTATCATTGGCCAGGATTCACGAGCGTTGTTTTTTAAGTCAAGAAAATCATGAGTGTCGTCAAAGTCCGTGAGGATTTGGTCGTAACAGTTGGTCGGGGTCTAGCGAGAGACGTGGAGGCACAATTTTGCTGCCATACAAAGTAATGAAATCATCGGGCCTTGACCCTTGTGTTGTGGTCGGTCTGACCATGGCTGGCTCACGCTCGGGAGCGTAGAGATGACATGGTCGTGTGAGAGGTTGTAAGTCCCGGATGCGAGTGCGTGTGGTGATTGCTGGGTCGACCTCGCTTGGTGGCGAAGTGGTGGAGAGTTCCAACATCATGCTTGCCTGCAGGGCCTGGGTCAGTACGCTGAACTCTAGCTAGAGAACCACGATATTATGCTTACCATCGCAGCATGCTCGGACGTTCTCGAGACGGTCAGACTCCCTATCCTGCCGCTCGATAATTTCCCTCAGATCCTCAGCGCTGTCGTGCGCCTGGCTGGCTTCATAGATGTTGACGTCCTGCGAACTGACACCTCGGCCACGGCGGCTCGAGAACGTTCCAGAGAACTGGCTTCCTTTCCAGTACCCACTCAGTTTGCTGAGCGTTCCAGCCGGTCGTTGCTGTTGCGACTTGGGTGTCAACGTCGGAATGTTCATTGACATGCCGACGGCTGGCGACTCGTTGCGCGTCGTGCGGGAGTTGTAAGACGACAGAGATGGGGCCGCTGCAGGGCGGGTCCCATTCGCAGGACGTCGATCGTACTGAGGATTGAACTCATCCACATCCTCACGAGTAAAGTTCTCCGCCATATCCTCGGTATCAGCCTGAACATCGTTATTTGTCCGAAGGAGAAGGTACGAGAGTGCGTTGAACCATGTCTCGTGCCGCTGGCCCGTCGTGCAAGTAAACTTGATGGTCCTTCCAGGAGAAATAATAACCAAGCTCTTCCGATGAAGTCCTGGGGGCATGGGGTTGTCGTCAGTTACGACTCGGACAGCCTCAATAGGAACGCTCTTGGCCTTTAGCTCAGCGCGACCCGAGTTCGAGGGGTCCCGGTCGCTCCAGTACAAGGTCCTGGTGTAGGGGTGCACCCAGAAGTAACGGCGATGTCTGTTCTCCGACATTTCTCCACGACCGGCCTTGCGGGTGTACTTCCACAGATACTCACCGATCATGGTCTGGGTGATGGCTTGAATCATGCGAGGATCAGTGTTGGGTCCAAAGCCGGCGGGGTCGAGACCCATTTCGCCAGGGCGCATGTTGAATCGAGAGTCAAGCTCCGAGGCGAACGAAGATACAGACGATTTTCGTGACGCATCGGTGAGCCTCGCAGGCGAGTGCATCCCCAAGGTTTCGTATCCGCCGCCATTTCGAACGGCCCGAGGCGTGGGTGTGCCACGGGCGGACAAGGGCGAAACTGGCCTCTGACCTGGCGTGGTCGGCCGTTGTTTGAGTGCAGAAGCTGGCCAAAGCGGCGGCCCCATGCTGTTCTGGGCGCCGTGAGAAGAACTGGATCGGGCGGCCTCGATGACCTGGCGGTGGTTAACGGGAAGGGGAGGCGCATCCTGGATAGAACCACGGGCGCTCCTGGCGCTCCCGGGGCGACGAATGGAGCCGGTCTCGAAGACGTCATCGGCATCTCTTCCTCTTCGAACCGGGCTCTCGAAGCTATCCCGCGATCGGCGGACTCTTACCGTACCAGTTGTTCCAGCCGTTCCAGGAGTTCCAGGGCTGATAACAGAGAGTGTCTTCTCACGACCGAACACGGGCTGAGGTCGAGTGTTGAGCATGGCGTCAATGGCGTCAGCCGTCAAGGCAGTCTGAGCGCCTTGATCACTGGTGGGCACCACACCCTTGAGTGATGGACGAACGCTGGAGTTTGTCGAAATTTCCTTGAAGGGACGCTGAGACTCGGGAGTCTCAGGCTCGGGAGTGTCTGTTGGAGACTGGCGCGTCTCATCTTCAGCGATGATGAGAGACGAGTCTCTGCCCTTGCCACGACCAAGCGGCGACCCTGGGGTCTCATTGTTGAGTGTCTGAGGTGCACCTCTCTCGGCGAATGAAGAACTCATATCCCGAGGCAGAATGAACCCATCCCTCTTGGGGGTCCGCGGGGAAACTGGGATCGTTTCCACCGACTCGATCGATGAGAATCCAAAGGTTGGTAGTTGAGGTTTCTGTTGAGTCGGGCGAATAGGCTCTACCCCCTCGGCAGCAATGGGTGACATGACCAGAGTTGGTGGTGCGGGCAGGCGCTCGAGTACCGGCTTGACGTTCTCCGATGCGATCGACGACAAGGCAAGCGACGGGGGAAGAGGCTCGGGCCCAGACACAGGTTCGACATGTTGCGTGGAGAGATCAGAGTAAGCCAGTTTGACAGGGGTTGGCAAAGGCTCCTCGACTGGTTGGCAATGCTCGCTGTAAACCGTCGAGAGGGTTAAAGAGGGGGGAGGAACCACCACCTCCGGCTCACTGACGGGATCGACGGATTCCACAACGATAGATGACAAGGCCAGGTCCGGTGCTGGCAGCGCCACTGGCTCGACTTGCTCCCCGTGAATCGTCGAGATGCTAAGTTGAGGGATGATGGGCTGGAGTGCAGGCTCAGCGATCGGCTCAACCTGTTCGCCTTGAATCATCGAGATGGTAAGCTCGGGGGCGACCGGCTCGGGTTCAGCGACCGGCTCGACTTGCTCTCCCTTGATAACCGAGACGCTTAGTTGAGGGATGATGGGCTCGGGCACGGGCTCCGGCTCAACTTGTTCGCCTTGGATAGTCGAGATGGAAAGCGCAGGGACGGCTGGCTCGGGCTCGACAACTGGTTCGACCTGTTCTCCCGAGATGGCCGACAAGCTCAGTTGCGGCACCGGAGACACGATGGGTTCAGGAGCTGGTTCGGCGATGGGCTCAATGGTTTCTCCCTTGATTGCCGACATGAACAGCTCCGGTGCGCTGGTAGCGACCGGTTCAATATGCTCTCCCATGACAGCAGACAGGCTCAGTTCCGGAGCTGGGGCCGGGGGAGAGACGACGACCTCGGGAATGGAGCGCTCCTCCTCCGCAATCGGCTCAAGATGTTCTCCCCGGATGGCGGACAGGCCAAGTTCGGGTGTTTCGCCGACGACAGGCTCGACGTTTTCGCCCACAATCGAAGACATGGACAACGAAGGCGGTGGAGGTAGTACCATGACGGGCTCAACAGGTGTCTCGGCAATCGGCTCGACGGATTCTGTCGAAATGATGGAGAGACTCAGGGCCGGAGGAGGCACCTCGGGCTCGGCGATGGGCTCAACCGTCTCGGACACGACGGTGGCCAGAGTCAGTTCTGGCAACAATACCTCTGGCTCTGCCACAGGTTCAAGTTCTTCGGCCACAATCGTGGCCAAGGACAGGTCTGGTAGAGGCGCATCTGGTTCGGCCTTGGGCTCGAGGCTCTCTGCCACAATAGTGGATAGGCTCAGATCCGGAGAGATCTCGGGCTCGGCGACTGGCTGCAAGTCCTCGACAGCAATGGTAGACAAGCTAAGGGTTGGAGGAGGAACCTCGGGCTCTGCACGTGGCTCGAGGTGCTCAGAAACGATCAAAGACATGGCCAGTTCAGGAGAAGGAATCTCAGGCTCTGCCTGAGGAGTGAGGTCCTCAGCCTTGATGGACGATAAGCTGAGAGTGGGGAGAGGGCTCTCGGGCTCAGCAAGAGGCTCGATACTTTGGTTCGAGAGGGGGGTGAAGGAAAGGGCCGGCGGTGTGGTAGGCTCTTCGATCTCCTCTCTCGGTTCAATGCCCTCTGATGCAATCGAGGACATGCTCAACGTCGGAGGCAGAATGGGTGTCAGCATGGTTGGAGGAGCTGGGAATTGAGCTAGCTCCTCCTCCATGTCGGGGTCGTGCTGCGCTCCAGCGTCGCTGTAGGACATGGAAACTGGACGAGTGCCAAAGACCTGGTCCTCGAACGACCACGAGGTAGATGGCCCAACAACAGACGACATGGATATCGGCCGGTCCGCTTCCACGACACTCACAGGGGATGCGGGTACCGATTCGTCTCCCCGTTCCGTCATGCTGCCGGCAGTGACCATCTGCGGGGTTTCGTAGCCATCGAGCCTGGGCACGATCTTGACGGGATCTGTCATGACACCACTGTCAACCATGGCTGCCTTGGGTAGAGGCGGAACCGTGGGGGGTGGTGACGGTCCTCGACCCAGGGAAAGCGGAGTGACAGAACGGTTGCGCCTGCGGCTGGGCGTGCCGGGCCCGACCGACTCATCGTCGCTACCGTCAAAGTCTTGGAGCTCAGCAAAGAGGCTCTGGCCGCCGACCTGAGGCGTTCCGCCTCGGCTGCCGGCAAAGCTGGCCGGGCTGCTCTGGAATGGCGGCTCCTCGCTTGGCTGTCTCGAGTTGCGAGAGAAGATGCCACGGCTCATGCGGAAACGGCTGCTCCTTTGAGATCCAATGGTGCCGGTGGGGGTCCTGTGGAGGGTGTAGTCGTCCTCATCCGCCGAAGTCGATGCGGTGCTATGGAATGAGTGTCTGCTGGCATGCCGAGCGAGGCCAGAAGGTAGACTCGGGGGCTTCTTCATCTTGCCAAAGCCTCGAGTCGTGCCCTCTGTCTCCGTCTCGGCTCCATCGCTTCCTGACATTTCCTCATTGACGGTCTGGAAATCCTCCGTCTCGGTGGCACGTTCATTGGCCGTCTCAAAGGCGGACTCGCTGGCCTCATTGGCAGTATCGAATTGCTCAGCATCCGTGGGGTGGGCAGACTCGATGCTCGGGAGGACAGTGTGGCTGCTATTGCTCAAGGGAGAAACAGAAGATCGAGGGGACATGTCGTGCTGGTCCTCCCAGTCGGGGTCATCGTGAAGGACCTCCTGCCTGCTAGAGCGGAAAGATCCAAGCAGTCGAGGCGGTTTCTTGAATTCCTTGGAATCCTGCTTTCGGTTTCGTCGGTGGTGGGACTTGCCTTCGCCCGCGTCGCTTCTTGCCTTCTCAAGGTCGTCCCGCAGATCCTGGATGATTCGCCTCAGCTCCAGCTTCTCCGTCTTTTCACGGTGGAGAAGGCCTCGCTGGCTCTGGATGGTGCGCTGAGCATGGTGCAGCGACGACTTCATGGTCTCTGTCTCGAGCATAGCATGGCGAGGAGTGCCCTTGACCGGGGACTGAGGGGGCGAGTGCTCGGGGGTAATGTGGTCGGCGGCCGACTCAAAGTCATCGTCACTGGGGCGCGAGTTGGGCTCAAGCTCCATCACTCGGCTGCGTTGCGTTGAGAAGGCCCTGGCGAGCTCCTGGTTCTGCCCGGTAAGATCATCAATCCTACGCTGCATTGCGGCGCGCTCTCCCTCCGCCATGGCAATGTTGCGCTTGACAGTGCCGAGCTCGATGTCGTGTTGCTTGACAGCGGCAGCATGCTGGTCAACAAGCCTGGCGTGGTTGACCTTGACTTCATCAAGCTCTCGCTGTGCGGTTACTTTTTCGGTCTTGACAAGATTGAGGGCTTGGGTGAGCTTCTTCTCTCGGTCCGCAGCCTCTTTCTGCTGGGCCGAAAGCTCTTGCAACTTTGTCTCCAGATTCCAATTCTCCTCCTTGTATCGATTTTCGCTCTCATCGAGGGCCTTGGCTCGCTGCTGAAAACCTTCGGATTCGATCTCCAGACCCGACTTTTCCGACTTGAGGTCCTTGATCTCCTCGTCACGCTGAGCAAGAAGCGCCTGTAGGTTGCGGACCTGTGCGATCAGGGACGTGCTGATTTCGGCGGCGAATTCGATGTCGTGAACACGATTGGAGGGCTGGTTGCGAATCTTTCGATTTGGGACACTGAGCTTGGTGGGGGACCCTGTGGCTTGGCTTTCGAACTTGGATGGGCTGACGGAACGCTACGGCAAGGAAAAAGCAGACTATGTCAGCTGGGGGATGGCAACGAGATACCGAGGGGATTGGTGATGTGAGAGGGACATACTCTGCCGCCCCTGCTCTCGGGCGCAAAAGGGGAGCCTGGGTGAGCTTCATTGCTAGGGACCCTCTGCTTGGGCATGAAAACCCTTGCAGACTCCCTGGCCAGGTTGTTGTAGTCCTTCTCAATCTCGACAAGCTTCTGGCGAAGCTCCGGGGTCATGTCACCTTCAACCTGCAGCTTCTCGATCTCCTCCAGTTGTTCGGTGAGGGCCACGCGTTGGGATACAAGTGCGGTACCCAGCTTCGAGGCGTCCTCCAATCGTCGCTCGGTCTCGACGATGTGAGCTTTGATAGCGAGCCTGGCAGAATTCGGGGAGGCGGCTGGGCCGGCGACGAAGAGGTCATGGTCGAAGTTGGAGTAGCGGTGTTGGGCAGGCGCGGGCGTGCTGGAGACGAAGGGATCAGATTGCGCTGCGCCGGGTGCGGGCAGGTCTGGTTTATCGGAAGCCAGTGAAGAGGCCATCTTTGCAGAGCAAATTGGCCCTCCCTGGGGCTGAGCAAAGCTTCCTCAAGCGCGCCTTGGAACCATCAAGAGGGATGGATGGACGACGTAGCTGGCCCGTCGCGGGTGGAGGACGAATGTGGTGTTTTTTTTGGTGGAGGATCGAACGTGTTGTGTGTTGTTGTCGGAAGACTGGGCGGTACCTTTCTCTACCAAGGTACAACCGATTGATTAGGTTGAGCTGGCGTGTGCCGCAAGGCGTAGACCAGTCAGATTGCCGCAAAGAAAGCTGAAGGGAGAAGTGGGAGGGAAGATGAGATTGGAACTAAAGAGAGCAGACCCGGCTGCGGAAAAAAAGAGAAGACAAAAAAGGAAACACACGTTTTGGGGAAAAAGAGCAGGATAAAGAAAAGAAAAGAAAAAGGAAGAATGAACCCAGGCGTAGGAGAGAAGGCGACTCGGAGAGCACGAGAACAGATGGTGAAATAATAAATGAGGGTAACTGAGGAAGCACGAAGGAGTGACCTCTAAGAGCCGTGGCCGACAGTTGAAGCGTCCAGAAATGCCGAGGCGGCGACCGCCAGGTGTCGGATGCGTCTGTCTGTCTGTCTGTTGTTGACACACTTTTTTGATAGCGCGTGCAAGTCAGGTACCCGCGAGGTACATGCGGGTGATTGCACTGCAGCGTTGGGATGGTTGCACCTGTGGAGCTGCCCCTGTCCTTCAAAGTGTCGCAGGATGGACAGCGATGCTTGGAGGTCGCTGGCTGCTGGAATGTGCCCGCTGAGACCTACGCGCCAGAGGCCTCGTTGATCATTCCCCTGGAGCAACTCCTACAGTACAGTACCGGCCGAAAGCGAAAAGCGTCGGGTGCCCGGGAGTGCCGCTGAGGGGGCGTTCTGCCACACAGATGCAACCAAGCGATGGCGACAGAAGTGGCGTAGATACCAAGTCCCGGCAGCGACGTGAACAAATCGTCAAACGGTAAAAGAGGGACGAAGGGGGGAGAAAGAGAGACGGGAGAGAAAGGAGAGAGAGACACTGATGGATGAGAAGGATGCCAGGCACGCCCAGGTGGAGTCGGGGTCCCTTCCAAGTTGAGCAGAGGTCTCGTCCTTTACGGCATGGACAGACTGGGGCCCTCACTGGGGTGGATCGTCCGATTCAAGGGCGGGCGGTGACGTGGGGCTGTCGGTGTGAGGAATTAGAGGAGGAAGAGGGACATGAGTAAAAAGACGGCACGGCAAACGACAAAAGATGGACAATGAAAAAAAGACAACAAAGGTGTGTGCGACTGTAATCTTCACCCAAGCAGTAAAAAGACAGTGAAGAAAGAGAAAGGGGACGACGGATGGACAGCAGGGACAAAGTCGAGAAATGAGGCGCGATGGGGATTAAGACTCCTCATAAGATGAGAGGACCCTTGAAGAATTGGCCAGCGGAGGGAGGGGAGGATTGATGCAAATTGATTGGGAGGGCATCCAAGAATCAGACGCCTATCAGAATCGCCCTCGGAGTCCGTCGTCGGTAGGTGGGATTGATGGGGGAGATAGAGCGAACAAGAGTTGAGAAACGACAGAAAGGATCATGATGCTGCTCTCTACGGAAGAAAAGATAGAAACCCTCGGCTCTTGTGAGGACGTACGTTTTCTGTCTACCTATCCAAGCTTCATGGCTTCCTCCGATGACGGGGTCAAGCTGCCAGGTCCAGCTTGAGGGCTGTGCGTCCCCGTAGCTGAGCTGGCCGCTGGAGACGAGAAAAGGTAGTGGATATCCAAGTTCAGGCCGTCTGCACGATACCTGATGATTTCCCGCCTCCCCTGCGCTGGCTAACTGCGTACCTGCGTCAAAAGACAGCGTACCGAGAGGACCAGCCAGGCATCGGGGAAGCGGGGGGGCGTTGCTGACTTGGACTAGCTGAGAAGCTATCGTACTCAGGGAATTGTTTTATTGACCGGGATGACAGACGCTGGCTGTCAGCTACCTGGTCGTCTCGGATGTGTTCTGTATAAAATTCTATTCCCGTCCAGCCCAGCCCAGCAAGGACCACGATGAGATCCGTGATCGAGAATCGGCTTCGAGAAGGAGCGACAATTAATCACGGGCACGTTATTATTGGCCGTGTGGGTAAGGGGATTGCGAGGGCTGCCGTGTGTGATTTGTCTCTTGTTTCTCCGGAGCCGGGGGGATGCCTACCAGGAACGTCAGAGTTATGAGATGAAAGGTCCCCAACTGCCAATGCAAGTAGTATCAGATTCATCATGTCAACATAAACACACACAGTCTCTGGTCAATTCATGTGAGTCAATCTTCAATGTTGTGCACTCTTCCCGCCTGCTCCCCATGGCCTGGAGGCATCACCCTCTCTCTGTTAGCCGCCGTTGGGCGTTTAATCATGGCGCAACACCGTCACCTCGCGCACATGTCATAGGCTGGACCTGCCGGCCGTCAAGGAGCTGCCGAAACGCCCAAATGCGCCAACTCGGCGCTACAATCTAGACAGAAGAGAGGGTGACATGGACATGACATGCAGAACGTGACAACAAACAACAAACAAACAAACGACGCGAGCCCCTCCATCGTGTTGTGTTGACTCGGAGAACAACAAGCGCGTCCTTATACTCATCCATTCCGTCATGGGCATTGACACCCTCCTTGACCTCATTTCTCTTCCAAGGCTCAGCCCCCAGCCTGTCCCTAGCAAAGCCTAGCAAAGCCTAGCAGGGGGCCTCTGCTTGGCCAATCGCCTTGGGCCAGTTGGAGCATCAGCCATCCACATCCTGACATTTCAGTTTTTTCACATGAGATGACTAGATCTGCCATCGATCGAGTTGTGAATGGCTGCTTGCTGCCAAGATGGGAAGCCATATATTGAGTCAGATACTGCGACACTTGTAGTCTCGGAAGCTGCACCCAGATGGAAACGCATTAACGCAACGATAAACCGTCGATCTGCCGTCTGCCTCAAACATCTGGAATGGCCTTGGTCGGTGGACAATTACCATGCCGTCCGGTCACCGTGCATGTCCCAGACAGACCCCCCGTGCTAGCGGGACCTTGGTGTCTCTGCCGTCCTGATTAGATGCCGTCTGTCTTTCGACATGTTCCGAAATCTTGGTCCAGCTGGCTGGAAGCTGGAACCTGAGGTTCAATATCGATATTCTGACCCGCCCCGCCGCTCGATCTGCTAGATTAACCAGACTGTCTGTGCGTTCCATGTCGATCAATCAGTTGTCACAAAGTTCTTCCCAATGAATATCATCATGGTCGACAGAACATTTTCTGCAAGAAAGATCCCGTCGTCTTCAGTGCCTCCAAGGTCACGCGATACCTGGGTGGCAGTGGTACCTGTACTTGTATCCCCCACAGCATCCATCTCAGCTCCCATGCAAGGGACGAGAGAAAGCGCGCCACGCGGTCTCGGAGGAGGTGGTCTTCCGAAACCTGTCCGTCACGTGAAATCCTAACAAGATCGCCAGCCGACCTCGATGATTAAAGGGCACAGCCGCCTGCTATCGGGATGGGGGGGGGGGGGGGGAA
>JABFEP010000559.1:0-15155 GCA_013618265.1 Fusarium albidum
CTCATCTTGCAACCCAGGCACATCACACTCTCCAAGGTCAACAATCCAACCATTTTACCAGTTTCCCGGAACAAGGGTCCATGCCCAGCGTCAGTCGAGCCGTGGTTGGCTACTACGTAGTACGTAGTGCGGATACACCCGCCGCTCTCACTTCAGCTGCCGATTACAGCACGTCTACACTACACTACGGGCTACGATCCGATACATTCATCTCCACGAATCTAGTGTCCGATGGACCCCTTCCAATGCCACTGAGATGCGCCGAGAGCCCCGATTCCAACGTTGCCGTGTTTCGGCAGGCAGACAGCAATCTGACAGCCGACGACCATTTGTTTTTGATTGATGAATCCACGGGGACCCAGGTTTTTGTCAACATCGCGCCATTATTAACACGGTAATAAGTTCCACCCTGCTGTTTCTGCTACCATGCTCTAGAATCCATATCTCGATGTTCCTTTAGGCTACTGTTCACTCATCACTCAAGGTGGAATCCGCTTGCTGATGCCTTTTGGGAGAAGCAACAAGCTCGGCACGAACGGCCTTCAACGTATCGGAGCCAGCAAGACGAACATGGAGGTCTGCGGCAGGGGATCCACGTTCACAGTCTCGCTGCTAGGTCATGCAATAAAGGGCATCCTCGAACATCGTGCCTTGGCAGCCCCCATTTTGCTGTCTCAATGAGCTAAGACACAGCACGATCTCTAAACTAGGTATCAACCTTCTCTCGCTACTTGTGCCTGTCGGCTTCATCGTCTTTCCTCCTACCTAGGCACAATGCTCTAATGGCATACGTACTTTTATCAAGCGGCCGTCCGTCTGTCCGGGTTGATCAACTCAAACAACAACCACAAAGCCCTTTCTTGTGAAGAGACGATACCCTGCCATCGTCTCATTAAAAAAAAAAGTCAACAGTGCACTTGTCTCGCATGTCCTTGTCTGCCGATACTAAGGCGACAATGCTTGAAGAAAGAGAGGAACATCTGTCTCGTGGAGCAACTACTGCACGTCTTGTCTGTTCCTGGTTCTCCCTTCTTGACGGTTTGGGCAAGTCAATGGTCGATCTTCACGCCCGCCTGTTCATCAACAAGATGCAACCCCCACTAATTACAAGAGAGGTCTCGGATATTGCATTCGGACCTGTCAACATTCAAGTTGGTCCCGAATTCGGCGAGTACCACAGGCTCTCATTGCTGCTCACGAGAGCAACTGGTATGTTTTACCCCATCATTACGTAGAGGCCCATATTGTTGCGGACGCGCCGCTGTCGCCGTGCCCACACATGCCGCTCCATGTGGTTGGCTTGCTGCTGCTCACAACAAGGGGTGAAGGATGCGGCTAGCTAACTACAGTAGCCTCCTGGTTGTCGCAGTATACACTACTTTCCCCTTGAACGATAGCGTTATACTTGCTCGCAGAAGTTGCGGTCGTTTGCAAATATCCAGCCGGAGAATGTCCAAGGGGCGAGCAAGAAGAATGGAGGTGGAGCCAGTGGCTCTCTTTGGCACCCTGATGCCAGTTGCTTAGCCATTGGCACTGATCTCGCCCCAGCCGGCTACTGAGCTGGAACCAACTTTTAGACCGTGAAGCTGTCTTCAAGAGGGCGTCGACATTCTTCCACTCATGCCCACCGAAGTGCGGGACTGCTGCCCGCTTGGCCCTGTTCAGGGACCACGCTTCCGCGGTCGCAACCACGGCCTGCGGGCCTGAATCGGCGCAGCTACCCACGTTCGGCGCCTACAAGGAGGCGGCACGGCATGAACTGAACTGACGGACTCGAAATCCATCTTTGCTGGTTCCCACTATGGAGTGGAGTATCGGAGGGAAAGCAATGAAATTGGCCCCTTCGTTAGCGGCTCCTATCCGTCCCCTTACCCAGCTCTCATGCTCAGATTATTACTCTACAGGCAGACCAGGCAGGGCGTGTGGTCTGCCAACGGGTTCTCAGTCTGAGGCTTGGTACATACATCCAGCAGGTATGACCCGAAGGGCGGTGGGCCAAGCAAGACAACTAATAAGTCGGGGCTGAGAACCTGGCGGTCGGGCCGGGAGTTTCAATCTCGGTCCATTCATCGCTATTCTGAGCAGAGTATAGATAACAATTCTACCACTCCCTCCCTAACCGCCCATTTCGTTTACCTATTCTCATCATCAAGCCCTATACTTAATGTTTTTTCGGCTACTTACCTCTCGTCTTCGCTACAATATCCCCATGATATTTAGCAACTCTGGGTAGAGCTCTCTCATCGTCGTCTGTATTACGACAAAGACCTCTCGCAGATAGCATGTGATCGGCTTCGACTCCCATCTTCGCTTGAAGCACCCAGCTCGATTTTTAGACGGCAAATTGCAACAAAGACGAAATCTCTTTCAGTCGAGTCAACCCTGACGCAGAAGAAACCAACATTGCACCCCGTGGATCGCGGAAATTTCATCTCGACCTCTAGCCACACCGGCGCAACACAACCATCTGGCAACGTCCGGCACTTTCGACTGCTATTGATCGCCTAGTAGTTCTTGAACTGGGCCTGCTTGGCTTGTTTGGATCAATACCAGCTTGGTTCTCCTATTTACCTGCTCAAGTGTGCCACCGTGTTCCGCCTCGGCTGCAGCCCCGAACCTCCCCTACTACTCATTCGCGATTGCAAGGGGAAACCAAAATCCCCTCTGGGGTTGATTACTTGTTGCATCAATTTCATCCAGGCCTTTAGGCAGAATATCAGGGCTCTACGGAGAGCCCTAATCGCGACAATAACATCCCAACTTCGCATCCAGTCAATCCTTTCTCCCCTGGACCCGGAAGTTGGCGAATCGCCCAACGGATCTTCAAACCAGTCGGCTCCGAAGCGAAAGTTTGACGAGGTATTGCCCGCCGCCGGGGCTGTGCCATCGGCCTCGCGTCGGGCCGGTATCCCTGATAGTCGACCATCCAAGCCTGATGTCGGTGCTGTTGAGCTACCCGGGGGGCACGCTGATGAGCAGAGGGCAATGAATCACAAATCATTAAAGAATCGGCCACCAATGCGATCTAGTATTGCATGCCTACGGTGTCGAAGAAGCAAAATCAAGTGTGATAATGACGGGGGTAACAGTCCCTGTGACACCTGTATCAAAGGAGGCCACCAGTGTCAGTATCCCGAGGCGACGGCTCTTCCGCCAAAACGAAGTGACCCTCCAACGGTCGGGAAACAAGAAAAGGATGGAATGCATGAAAGGAAGAGGACGAAGAGGACGGACGAAGGCCCAGTGCTGGACAGCCAGAAATCGATGGCTTATGCGGAGGAGGTTTTAACATATCCCTTCCTAACGATGGAGCTCTGGGGCCAGCTACTCGGCATCTACAAACAACATTTCGCCACCGAACTATCCTTTCTTCACTTACCGACGTTGAAGGAGAAGATGAGCCTCAGGCAAGGTCAGAACCAGGAGCTGTCTTCTGAGTTGAACCTGGTTCTCCTCGGTGTCCTCACCCTCACTGCGCGTTTTCACCCGGACCTGGTGAAATATGTGGCGCACTTGTCAAGTTCCCAGGCTGGGATTGCGCGGCCACGGTTATCACAATCCAAGACAGACCCTGTGGCTGCGTCGGAATTCTTCGCCCATGCCCTCACGGCTGCACTTGGTCCGCTGAGGACAGCCATGGCTGTCGTCACTGTGGAAAGAGTCCAGGCTTTTCTCATGCTTGGGCTATTCGAGTGGAGCCAAGGCCATGCTTTTCGTGGTTCTTCTGCTTGGATGTACGCTGGAGTCGCGATCCGTATGGCAAAACTTCTGAGGCTCGGGCTTGATGATCAGCTGTTCAAGGGGCAAGCGGGCTCTGCTGTTGCGCCGCATGAGTCTAGAAGGAGTCCCTCAGAAATCGGTATTATCAGGGAATGCCGACGACGTACAATGTACAGCTGCCTAATACTCGATCGACTGATGGCTTGTGGCGACGATCGAGCCACGAGTATTCGGATGGAGAGTGTTCGCATACAATTACCATGCTCCGACATGGCCTTTGACCTCGCCCTCGACGTCCACCCGGGATTCCTCAAGCATCCAGATGAAGTGCTCTCCCGGCAAATCAACGATGATAGCACCCTGAGCCGCTTCGTACGTTTGGTTGAGATTTGGGGGGAGATTTCCATCTATAGCTCAACAGGAGGTCGCTTACGAGGCGACATGTCGACATTTCGCCGCCTGCGGGAGAAGCTGGATCGATTTCAGATGGGATTACCCGACACGTTCACCTTGTCCCGACAGAATTACTACCGTCATGACAATCACCAGGCTACCAATGCCTACGTATCGCTGCACATGCTGGCTTCAGTCTGTCAGATTGTCCTCGACCGGGAATATCTCCCCTTCTTGCCCATCGGTTGCCGCAAGCCAGAGGGACCGCTTGACCAACATGTGCCTAGCAACGAACAGATGCCGGATCGGTTTTGGGAGGACTGCGCAGATAACGTTTTCAGGGCGGCGCGGGACATTATTGACCTGGCCGAAATATGCAGAGACAAGCTCCCTCAATCGTCGTTGGCCGTGTTTTCCGTCTCGATGGCTGGCTTTTTGGCCGTCTATGCACGTCACTTTCCGGTGATGGATACACAGCAACGTGTGTCAACCCAAGGCAACGTGGGGGGTTTTCTGGATGAAGAGGATGCTATTTTTGAAGAAGGGCCCGCGGGAACAGCCTACCAGGCGCTACAGAAGATGGCGACGTATCTGCCGGTTGCGCAGAACTATCTGACGCAGCTCGGCGGGATGAATCAGTACTTCACACGAGCAAAGAGGAAAATCGACCAACACTTGGACTCTGGATCTCAACCGCCGCCAGAGTGCAGGCGACTCAGCATCAGGCCTGGCGGTAACGATGGCCTTGGCGATTATAATTCACGAGGAGACAACCATGACGAAATTTCTCCAACGCATTATGGACAACACTACCCACGGGGCGATGAGTCTGATAGGTCTCGTGGCAGTACCCAGGAACCCCTGCCTTTGACGAGGGCGCCAGAAGGCTCTCAAAGCAGGCTGGATTGTAGCCAAGACCACAGCATCAGTCCGACGATTTCGTTCGTCATACCAGGCAACCCATCCGGTGCACATCCCAGTTCAGTGGAATCTCCTCCAGTTGTCCAGGAGTTTCGGAGGGAGGGTTTGTCTACCAAGGGCAGCCGCCCGGGTGAATTATCTAAATCGGGGGCCTTGGTGTCGAAGAGTCAGTTGTTGCTTCCGGGCATTGATGACATTGCTCTTGAGAGGAGCGTCCCGCAGTTTTCCATGGAGAGACTTGAGGCGATCAAGTCGCGGCGGATTGCGGCGGTCTTGAATGACCTGGAGGAGTTCTCGGGTGCAGATCCCCTACGGACTGGCATCCATTTGGCGCCTGAGGGTTGACGGAGAGGGATGGCGTTCCTTGGTTGAAGAGTTGATGGGATGGGATCTGGATGTACTTGGGGACTGGTTTTTGGGTGATCCCTGGCAGACTCAGGCGTTTTGGGCATTGGGATGTGGGATTACCTGTGTATTCAGGAATAGAAGGAGACTTTATAGATCAGAGAGATTCAATGGATTAATCAACGGCCAGTCTGGAAAAATGCGTCAGAAAGGGGAGGGCATATGACCTACCGTTGATAGACCTCCTTATTCCTTGCCCATCTTATATAAGGTACCTATTCGACTCAATTAGAAGACGATAGCCGGAGATTATCAAAGACTTTAACGCTCCCTCTCTAAGACTTGGCACTTTCCAGTTCTTCCATGAGAAATGATACAAGGTAGGAGCCCTTTGGTAGCAGCAGCTATTCCTTCCTTCCCGATCTAGATCAAACAATCTCCCTCCCCACTTACCCTCATAACACGGCGCATATTATATTCTCTCTTCTCCCTTGCAACCTCGATGAAACCGATCATGCCTTTTTTCGCCAGCGTTTTCGTGGACGCTCCACCGGTACCCGTTGGAACCGACAGTCTACGTACGTTCTGCATGCAACCTGACGTCTCGGCTGTGCGTGCGCTTAATAATTACGGCAACCGGCTAGCGAACAAGACGGCAGCGATTGAAAATCAAGGGCGCATCTGAGCACCCGCGAGCCTCTGGAGATCTGCCCATAACGATCATTGACCGGCCCGAGAGGTGCATGTAGCCGGCAGAAATGGATCTCTTGCTCGGGCTGGGGCCACAAAGACTGGGGGCGGGGCTCTCGGCGTGGGATAATAATTTAGTGACAATACTCACTAAAAAACCGCCGGCACTACCTAGGTAAGGTTCTGGCGATGTTGCACAGCAGCTACGTACTTTTCTGTAAGCTTGTCCGTCACGTCGTGAAAGCCAACCGGGAAGGCAGGAGACTGACGTCGCAATCAAGTCATGATGCCAAGAAGAGTTCTGCAAGTCACCCACCAGCCCTGCTTACCCCCTTCCGAGCCCCTTGTCCGGCGGTTCCAATTCGACGGTCCCTTCGTGGATGACCCAGGCACACTCGAGGAGGGGGTGCTGGAACTTGGAATCACGGAAGCTTGGCGGGGAGCAATTCGACGACAGACACGAGCATCATCAGCCCGGAGGCCAGCATCCAAGGCATCTTATCTCCAGATCGGCGAGCCCCGTTACACGTGAAACCCACGGACGACGTATCATCCAAAGTCGATGACCCGCACAGGCCGGCTTTGAGGCGCCTCGAGACGCCATTGAGAGGCACGGCCTACGGCTTGTTGGTCGAGTACCGAGGCAGACGGACATGGTCTTCTGCAGGGAATCGTGGAGAATCAGATCAGGAACCCCGACCGCTAGGTAGGTCAGAAACTGGGCACGGAGGAGGGGACGCTGTGCGGTACGTGAGGTGGTGCAGTACGCAGTACGCAGTACGCGGTACGACGCACAAGACAACTGAACCCGTCATCTGGATCTCCATCGCATCAAAATATCCGGGGTACGCAGTGGGTGTTCTATCATCACGCAAGATAAGGCTGAGCTTCCGAAGCGCCATGAGCACCATGAGCACCATTGAGCACCATGCACGATAGCGAGCGCCATCATGTTAAATACCCAGCACTAACCGCCAGGTCCAGCACCGTCCCTTGATCCCAAGCTCCCCTGGTATGGTCCCCAAAACATCCCGCAAAGCTGATACCCTCGGAGTTGGCCTCGTGAGCTCTCCAAGCTTCTCCTCCCACGCGCGTGGGGCGTGGGGCGTAACACTGAGGAGGCCCTGATTTGCCAGCTCCCATCCTCTCCCACTCTCTCACTCCACAAGCGCTGATGCTTGCAAGTTTGGTGCTGCAGAGCATGACAAACTTATTTCGAAATGGTTCATCATGAGAGGCCCGGCACGACATGATTCCACAACTACGCCGTGCCGAAACTTGCGGAACGGAGGTGCTTTTGCTTTCGAGGCACAGCCGGCGCCGGCCTCATTGAGAGCAGATGGGACGTTCAAGTGGACCGCTTGTTCCTGGCTCACTCTCCCATGGTTGCCCATTCGGTATCATGACGATTTGCGGAACTAAGAATAGTGTAGCGCCCCCCGCGTTGTTTGGCTGTGGCCGTCTCCTTGGCTCAGACGCCTTGCCCCCAAGATGAGGAGTCCTCCGAGATGTTCTCCACTGGGGAGGGATGGATGCTCAGGTACTTCCAAGTTGCTGGATCCGTTCCGTTGGAGGACTGCCGACAAGACTCAGGCCCTTGGAGGCGCCTCTCGTGACGCGTTATAAAGCATAATGTCTCCCGTCTTGTCCACGTTCCCCGAGCTTCCCGTTTCAAGCTGAAGCGTCCTCTCTGTTTGTTTGTAATCTGCTTTGATCTCACGATGCCTTCACTTGCTGCATCTCAGCCTCAATCTCCATCTCCAGCTGCCCTTGCGAGGACAAAGCCCGCGGCCAACAAGCCACCACCCCCTCTGCCAAACATCATTGACATTCGCGGCGAGCATGTCGAGATTAACTTGAAGGAGGAGGTGGCTTCCATGTTCAACCCCGAACATGGGCCCCGCAAGCTTCCCACGCTCCTCTTATACAATGAGAAGGGGCTGCAGCTGTTCGAGGACGTATGTTGATTCTACCGCGAGGCCACCCCCGCCGCCATTGCTCATACCGGACCAGATCACGTATCTGGATGAATACTACCTGACAAACTATGAGATCGAGGTCCTGAAGCAATCAGCCACGGACATTGCGAGGCAGGTTCCCGAAGGCTCCATGGTGATTGAGCTGGGAAGCGGGTCAGTTTGTTCATTTTCCCAAGCAATATTGGTTGCGAGCGAGCGAGCGAGCGTCTGTCTGACAAGAACAAAGGAATTTGCGAAAGGTTTGTTTGCTTTTGCAAGCATTTGAAGATGCCGCAAAGCCCATTCAGTACTTTGCCCTGGATCTGTCCCGCAAGGAGCTTGAGCGCACTCTAGCTCAGGTCCCCGACTTCAAATACGTTTCGTGCCACGGCCTTTGGGGAACGTACGATGACGGGAGGGAATGGCTGAAGCATCCTTCCATCATTGGACGTTCCAAGTGCATCCTTCACCTGGGCTCCAGCATCGGTGCGTCTCCGTGGGCCGGGCGGCTAGGGGGTTTGTTTTCCGGCTGCTGATGTCGCGACGGCAGGCAATTTCAACCGAGACGATGCGGCCTCATTTCTGAGAGGTTTCGCAGACGTTCTGCAGCCTTCAGACTCGATGATTGTCGGCGTCGATGCTTGCAACAACCCGTCCAAAGTCTAGTAAGCTCGCGTCACCCTTGCCCAGATTCGAAATGGTTCTGACCGTGCTGCAGCTCTGCGTACAACGGTATGTCATGGCCTGGCCCGCAGCCAGCATGGGGCGACAATACTAATACCGCAGTTCTCTCATGCAGATTCGAAGGGGCTGACGCATCAGTAAGCCGACCAGTTGTCAATCGGAGAATGAGCGCTTGAATGCTGATGGGAATGCGCAGGTTCGTTCTCAATGGCCTCGATCACGCCAACCAGCTCTTTGGGAGGCAGATTTTCGAGCCGGATGAATGGAGAGTCATTGGGGAGTACGTCTACGACGAAGAAGGGGGCCGACACCAGGCCTTTGTCGCACCTGTCCACCCCACCGACGTACTCGGATCAAGAATCATGCCCCATGAGCGAATCGAAATTGAAAAGAGCCTGAAGTATTCGGGACAGGAGATGGCGAAGCTCTGGATGCTGGCAGGCCTCACCGAGACGGGTCGTTGGACACGGGCGGACGAGTATGGTAAGTCGCATGCATCCCCCTCGTGACCAATATTTCGACCCGGAATCTTGAATTCGAGAGGGGTTCATTGGGCGTCATCACACCGCATACCCCGCGATTATGACGGGTCGTGCAGGCCTGTGAGCCGGCGTGTGCATGTCGGGGTTTCCCTTTGCAGCCTCTGGCCGGCAAGCTGAGACCTGGTGGCTCACTCGAACACGACGACGTGGGGGTCTCGTAAGGATGGAAGCCATGACGGCTTCGAGGACAGACAGATTGCTGACCGCCGCAAAGGGCTGCACATGTTGCAAAAGTCGAGCACACAGTTCAGTCTGATACCCTCGCTCTACGCCGCTGGCGCGCTGCCAGCCATTCACGACTGGGAGGCGCTGTGGAAGGCGTGGGACGTGGTGACAAAGGGCATGCTTCCCAACCAAGACCTCCAGGAGAAGCCCATCAAGTTGCGGAATGCCTGCATCTTTTACCTGGGTCACATTCCAACCTTTCTGGACATCCAGTTGACCAAGACTACTGGACAGCCTGCCACGGATCCGTCTTACTACGGCTCCATCTTCGAGCGTGGAATTGACCCTGATGTGGACAACCCCGAGAAGTGCCACTCGCACTCCGAGATCCCCGATGAATGGCCTCCAGTCGACGAAATTGCAGCGTATCAAGGCAGAGTCCGCTCGCGGCTGCGGCGTCTGTACAAAGATGGCCCCGATGGAATCCCCAGGCACATTGGGAGAGCCGTGTGGGCTGGGTTTGAGCATGAGTTGATGCACATTGAGACGCTGCTCTACATGATGCTCCAGAGCGACAAGACGCTCCCGCCCCCGCATACTGTTCGACCCGACTTTGAGAAGATGGCAAAGCGGGCATACGAAGCAAGGGTCCCGAACCAGTGGTTTGATGTTCCCGAGCAGACGATTACCTTGGGGATGGATGATCCCGAGGATGGAACAGATCCCGCTTGTCACTTTGGATGGTATGTGAAAGAACTCTATTATGATTTCATCACAGCGACGCCTCTGACATTCTACAAGGGACAATGAGAAGCCTGCCCGACAGGCAAAGGTGCATGCCTTCCAGGCTCAAGGACGGCCCATCACCAACGAAGAGGTACGGACCACCACACTCAAGAAGAGATGAATAGGCTCTGACAGATATGAACAGTATGCTCGGTATCTATTCAACTCCAAGATTGATCAGATCCCAGCATCTTGGTCCTCGGAGCCGTCCATCAATACAAACGGAAGCAGTAACGGCGGCTATTCGAATGGGCACTCGAATGGACACTCAAATGGGCACTCTAACGGCCATTTAAACGGTCATTCAAATGGCCACACAAATGGGCATTCGAACCGACAATCGAATGGGAATGGAAACGGCCATTGCACCAGCCAAGTCCCGGACTCCTTCATACGGGGAAAGTTTGTCCGTACAGTGTATGGCTTTGTCCCTCTTGAGCATGCTCTCGACTGGCCCGTCTTTGCTTCGTATGACGAGTTGGCAAGCTGCGCACTGTGGATGGGTGGTCGAATTCCCACCTTTGAGGAGGCAAAGAGCATCTACGCCCATGTCAACAAGCAGAAGAAGGCGGACGCGGAACGGATCCTCTCCAAGACGGTGCCTGCTGTGAACGGGTAAGTATTCCCATCCATGGACAGAGTAGTGCTAATGCAAAGTATAGCCATCTCGTCAACAACGGCGTCGAGGAAACGCCGCCGTCTCCCGCTTCCGCTTCGGTCAGGGGCAGCTCTTCAGAGCTGTTCTTTGACCTTGGCGGTGCCAATGTCGGTTTCCGGCACTGGCATCCCACGCCCGTGACGTCTCAGGGCAACAGGCTGGCGGGCCAGTCTGAGATGGGCGGCGTCTGGGAGTGGACGAGCTCGACCCTCGAGAGGCATCGAGGATTCGAGCCCATGACGCTCTACCCGCTGTACACGGCCGACTTCTTTGACGGAAAGCACAACATCGTGCTGGGCGGCTCGTGGGCCACACACCCGCGTATTGCAGGGAGAGCGAGCTTCGTGAACTGGTATCAGAGGAATTACCCGTATGCTTGGGTTGGGGCACGACTTGTCAGGGACGTTTAAGAATCCGAGCAGCAGCAATACTCTAGGCAACAAGGCAAAGGCAATGCGAAGGGGGCGTTTCTTTCTGTCGTTGAGAATGACGAATGGATGGGTATGACCCGCAGAATGTATCTGGTTGTACTCCATCTCGAATGGTGCCTGGGTTGGGCGTCATATATAATGTACTAGGGCTCAGATTGTCACAGGAGGGGACCAGGAGGGGGATTGTCATTCTTTTGAGAAATCAAATGTGTTGTTGCACATCATCATCTATTGCTCGTATCCATCCGTCATTTAGTGTAATGATTTGTCACTTTCGGGCTCTCTAAAGTACATATAATATCGTGACAAGGGACTTTGGAACCTTTCCATCACGATGGCCCTTTCTCATTTTCGTCATTGCTGTGTCATTTCCATGATCAGAGAGGGCCCCGATATCCGTAAGTAGGGAGGGACAATCCTGCAGAGAACCTTTTATACCCTGATCCATCGCTTCTTTTTCTCATGATACTCAACGTTCTGACCTGTAGTGGCTTTCATAGACCGCCAAGAAACTTCTTGTCGTGGCCGGACTACAAAGGGGCCTCCTTCTGTGAGCTGATGATGACCGACCAACCCCAAGGCTTAGTGAGGTTGATGAAAAAAAGAATCCTCAGCCCCGAGGTGGGCACGGCGCTGTAAAAAAAAAATTGGGGGCCGACTGCGCTGCTCAGCTGTTCAGACTACCGTAGATGTCGAGGAGCTGCTCAAAGACGTAGCCGGGAAGCTTGATCCCGTTCTCGGTGATGAGCTTGGAGATGAGATCAGGGGGCTACGGTCAACTCGGTCAGCATGGCTAGATGTGAGAGAGAGAGATGAAGGAGGCATACGGTAAAGTCGACGGCGTCGACGGGCTGGGTGCTCTTGGCATCGACGGAAAAGTCGAGGACATGCTGGGTGAAGCCAATGTCCCTCTGGTCCATGACGAACTTGCGGGCAAACTTGTGGGTCTCTACGGCGACGTAGAAGGGGACGCCGGCCTGGGAGGCCAGCTTTGAGATCTGCAGGGTGCCCATGCGGGAGATGATGCCGCCGTTGGAGGAGACGGCCTCTGCGCCGACGATGACCATGTTGACCTGGCGCAGGAGGCCCATGACGTGCGCGACCGAGGCCTCTGCGATCTCCGCGACGGGGATCCCCTTGTCGCGGAGCTCGCGGACGACGCGGTCGCTCTCCTCGACGCGCGTCTCCTCGCGGACGTAGATGACCTTGAACTTTGCGGCGCCGAGGTTCCGCACGGCGCGCTCCAGGATGCCGACGACGGACCGCGACGCGCCGTGCGTGAGGATGCACTGGCCCTCGCGGATGAGCCTCCACCCGGAGTCGGCGATGCCCTGGCGCGCGGCGTTGGCCCGGCCCGCGAAGAGCCGCCCGTTGCGGAGGAGGTGCTGCCGCACCGCGTCGAAGCTGCTGCCGCCGTCCTGCTGCCGGAGCGACGACACGAGGTACTGCAGGAAGAGGTCCGTCCCCGCCGACAGCGGCACGGGGTTCGCCACCGACGCCTTGAGGCGGTCCGAGTGCACCTTGACAGTGTCGAGGGTCTCGAAGACGGTCGTCGACGGGTGCGAGTTTAGCACGGCGATGAGCGATTCGATGGCGGCCACGGGCTTTGTGAGGTGCGGGTCTGAGGCGAGGAGGTTGCGGTACGTTGAGACGATGCTAAGACGGGTTGGTTTCTCTGGTTAGGGACAAGGAAAATAAGAGAGGCGGGTAAGGGGCTGTACTCAAAGTCTGAGTTGGATGATGGTAGTTGCTGCTGTTGCTGCTCCTCGGCTACTGGGACAGCAGCGGCTTTGAACAGATGTTAGCAGACAGTCTGGGTTGTAGTGGTTGAATCGCACTCACGTGTCGGTTCAACGGTGGCCATGGTTTTCCGTATTGTACCCTGCGACACGGTGGGGGCGGTTAGAAAGTGGTGATGGTATTCCCAAGGCTTGGATTTGGTGGAGGGGGAATTTTTGACGTGGGTGAGTCAATGCAAGCTTCGGCTTTTGGCGGGGTTCAGAGAGGTGGGGGGGAGCGGGGCCGAAGCCGGTGCTGTATTTGGACCTTGTACGGATAGCTGCCCCAGGTAATGGGTATAAGAAAGGCACAGATTGGGGTTCAATAAAGGCCTAAGCACTCCTGTGCTCTCTTCTCAGCTTGGATGATTTAATTGCAAGAAGCGAGGCATTCCTAGCTATTGTGGACTCTGTTAGACAAGAGGTGCGATAGCTGTATTCTGGGTGAGGCTCCCTTGCGTAACTGAATCTAGACCGCAGGGATCATGAAAGGCTAGGTACCATCCGGCGCTCACAGCCCTACCTCAGCCATTAGCATGTCACTGCCTTAAGCTTGACCAGTTGAATCGCATCTTGGACAAGCGTGCTTTGACCTGGCCATCTTAGGTTCCTGCCTACCCTACACCTCGCGCATTGACTGCCCCGCGCATTTTGCCCCTCCTCGGCTTTCGCAACACACTACCACGTCGCTCTCCCTGCTGCAACCAAACTCATCATCGCAAACCTCAATTCTCCTCAATCAAAGGAATCATTATAAAAGCCAGATCCATACAAAATCCCCCAATGGAGCTCCTCGACCCCGCAACGGGCACCCCCCTCCCGAGCGACGCCATCCAGCGGATCCTCTTCGTGGCCAACGCCGTCCATGTGTACAACATCCCGCCGCTGACCTCTACAAAGGGCTACTCTGCGAGCTCGTGGACGGCCGACCCCAAGCGGCACATCTTCACGGCCCGCCTGCGCGTCGTTGAGACGGCGTACGAGTCGTCGGCGGAGAACAAGCTCAAGGTGGACGCGGTGCTCGAGGACGCCTCGACGGGCCAGCTCTTCGCCGCGGCGCCCTACACGTCGGCCGGGGTCGTCGAGCCCGTCCTCGACAGCAGCCGCTTCTTCGCCCTGACGGTGAGGGACCCCCAGGGGAGGCGCGCCGTCCTGGGCTTCGGCTTCGAGGAGCGCAGCGAGGCGTTCGACCTGGCCGTGGCGCTGCAGGAGGCCAGGAAGGCCCTCGGCTGGGAGGGCGAGCAGAGCAAGCCCGCCGCGGCCAGGGAGGAGGAGGAGCACAAGGACTACAGCCTCAAGGACGGGGAGACGATCACCGTGAGCTTTGGCGGCTCCAAGTTTGGCAGGCGGAAGGGGGGCCAGGATTCTTCTTCTGCCTCTTCTTCATCCGCTGCTGCTGGATCGGGGGCGGATCTGCAGTCCTTTGCGCTCCCGCCGCCGCCGCCGCCGGGGCCGTCGGGAGCATTCTCGCTGCCGCCTCCGCCCAGCGCCCAGGACGTGAGGCAGCAGAAGCAGTCGGCCAAGGATCTGGGGTTTGACGATGGTCAGTTTGGAGAGTTTGCGTGAGAAGGGAAAACGGCAATATGGGAAATGGGACGGACTGGCTTGTTAAAAGATTGATGCATTATTTAGCGATCTGTGTTTTTTGGAAACCCCCTATTTAAAAACATGTATATCCAACAAAAAATCGAGACAAGGCAAATATGAAATTGACGCCAATGCTGTTGGGGTATTTTATAAACATGACTGCCCCTGGTACACATGATAATTTTCTTTGTTGTGGATGTTGCATGCAAATGTTCATCGCATCGTCAAAATACAATGCCCAGCTCAGTCTTCGGGCCACGCATTCTGAAGACACGGGAGGCTGAACCGTCTCTCCCGGATGCCCACGAAGTGGGCATCATCAAACGCGTTCATCGTGTCGTCACCACCGCACTCTGTACCCTCAGGGGTTGGGGCCGGGGCCGGGGCCAGGACTGGCTCGAGGGATTCGCAGCCGTCCGAGGAGTCAGCCCCGCAGGGGAGATGATCCTAGCCGGCCTCGTGGACCGTCTCCAAGCCGTAGGTTGTCTCTTGCGGGG
>JABFEP010000560.1:0-11504 GCA_013618265.1 Fusarium albidum
ATCCCATCCCATCCCCCTGAACCACCGGCCCTGCAAACGCCAAAGCCGCCCAGTGGTGAGGGGAAAAGTGGCGGCGCCCCGGCCTGCGGCTCCGAAGTACGTATCCGCCCGTGCCAACAGCCAGCGCCGTAGTATCCGCCAAAACGCGGCTCCGCCTTTTAGCGCTGCGACAGAAGCGTTGCACGGTGCCACGGAAGCCCAGATGACGGCTCGGTACTTCACTTCAGAGAGCGGAGAAATGAAATAGTTACCGGGTTGTTTGTTGATGAGAGTATCTGACTGTCATTGACAACTCCTCCAGGCCGACCACGACGAGGGATTAATAAATCCCAATTTCACCCGTCATGCTCAATGCTTCTCTTTAATTGCCTAGTGGTTTTTTTGAGGTCTCGGAAATTGACCTAGCCCAGAAAAGCTGTTTAGGAAGGACCTGTCATGTCAGACTGTCATCGATGTTGTCATGATGAAGCCAACCCGTCATGACTTTTCATCAACGACGTCACAGATGTTCAAACGTAGAAAAAAAGACAAAACAAAAAGAGACTGATTTTTGCAAACTTCTAGGTTATCACAAATTCCCCAGTTTCCATTATTGTCGACTTTTATTCCCCCCCCCCCCCACAGATCACCAGCATGAAGCAAGTATTTGGCGCCGGCCAGCAGCGCTCCGCCGGCATCCCCATCGCCGCAGGGATTTCAGCCCTCGGCGCAGGCATCTACTACAGCACCAGAGGAAAAGCCGCCAGCAGTGGGAGTGTCCAAGCCAGCGACGAGCAGGCCCGCAGAGACCGCGCCCAGGCCAAGCGAGACGAGGGCCTCGGCGGCGCAGGGGTAGGCGGCAACGCCGTCACGGGCGGCCACGAGCTCAGCCACGTGGACGCGGAGCGCAGGCAGGAGAAACCCGTCTCGTCTGCCGCGTCCCGGGATAAGCTGCCCAGCGGGGGGGCCGGAGGCGGCGTCGGGGGAGGAGGCGCAAACGTCCGGGCCATCGAGATGACGGCATCAGGAGAGCAGAGCGCTCCGACATCGTCCGGCACTTCGACCGCGAGCAGCGTTCTAGGTGGAATATTTGGCACGGGTGGTAATGCCGCGGCGGAGAAGGGGACTCGGGACGAGACCAAGGATACAAGAGTGGCGAGCAGCCATGATGGGATGCCGACGAGGAGGGACGCGACTCACCATGAGCATGAACAGCCGCGGGTGCCAAAGTCTGGGGGTGAGAAGGGGGTCAGTAAGGGGGGTGATCAGAGCAGCAGCGACTCGAGCCTTTCGCAGTCACTCCAGGGCGCTTTTGGGGTGGGAGGACAAAAGGCTGCCGAGACGGGGGAGAGTTCCATGTCCCGCAACCCCAAGATTGCGAGCAACCACGCCGATACGCCGACAAAGAGGGCCGCCTAGGGAGGGTTCCCACCTGTTGTTGGGATGAGTCTGGTCAGACCGAGTAGAGTTGAAGAGAGCCGACAGGCATGACTTGCGTAACCGGAGGTACACAACGAGCTTCAAATATAAATGCGTCGTCAGCTGTGGACTCTTATTAGTAGCGAGTATTGTTATTCGCAACAACACGCACCGAATAGTAAGGGTTAGGGGGTTAGGGATAGGCTAGGATTAGGGCTAGGATCAGAGTTAGCTGGGTTATTTCCTGATATTAGAATATAATAAAGAATCCCCTGTTTTAGTCTGGTGTTGTTGCGAATAATAATACTCTTAATAGCAGTCCTTCTCCATGTTTCCGGGGTCGTACCCCAGAAATCCCCAAGTTCCCCTGTATCCGCGTCTATGCATGTAATCTACCCAAGCAGCATGCACATGCATCTCGGCCAACCCCGGGCTTTTTTTCTCTCCTCCCCTGACAAGCCGGAATCTCCGCCAGCTCTTCTCCTTGTCTCCACGAGACACTCGAGACAGTCTAGACACTCTTCGGTCAAACCTCCCAGGAGCGAACCCCCCGCTTCGTAAACCACCATCTCCCCGGATACCGCTGCTCGATGCTCTGAGGGTACGTCCAGAAGACGAAGAATGCCATCACCTTGTACAGAGCCTTCCGCCGGGGGGACAGGTTCGGCCGGTGGCGCCGCCAGAGCTTGTACTCGGACACGAGGATGGTGTTGCCGATGACGTTGACGAGGCGGAACATGCTGGCCAGTTGGCATCTCTGTAACATCAAAAGGTGGGTAGGGCCCGTTTTCAATCCAACTTACATGTTGCAGGCGATGAAAAATATGGTTGCAATGTCTGCCTTTGAGGGCCTCTGCCGGGCCTCGTGCATCTTGCCGATGATGGCATGTAGAGGGGGGATCCAGAGGGCCAGGATGCCCAGCTCCAGGATCAGCGACCAGTGGTACGTCCTCATCTCGAGACCTCTCGCCATGGTCAGGCAAAAGGCCCAGCTCGCCATGAAGAAGTTGACCTGCCGGCAGCAAAAGCAGTCAGCCTCTGGCCCACCACCACTCTCTCAACTCCCAACTTACAATCGTCGGCGCCAGAACCATCGTGTCCCCCCTGAAGAAGCTCCAGCACAGCGACGCCCCCACGACCGTGACGGCCGCCTGGCCGCACCCGACGAGGAAGTAGTAGAACAGCACCCTGTGGAAGCGCCTGCAGCACAGCCGGTGGAGCTCGGGTTCGTTCCACGCCGCGTCCGCCGTGACAGGGTACCCGCAGTACCGGCACACCCAGACCGACGCCCACGTCCCGAGCGTGTACCTCCTCCCGACGGTGAACCCGCCCCTCGAGGCCACGCAGTCCAGGCACTCGTTCGCGAGCGGGTACCGCGTGTCCGACTCGTCCGCCCGGAGGAGCTGGCCCCGGAGCGGGTCGTAGCACAGGCATCGGTAGCACGTCGACAGGAGCTCGAACTTGAGGCCCGGGAAGAGCGCTCTGATGACGGGCTTGCTGATCTGCCGGCGGAGCAGACGGCACGTCCGCCGGAGGCTCTCGATCTGCCCAAAGGTGAGGTGCCGGAGGATCATGAGCTGGAGCTCGGCCGGGAGCTGGACGAGTCTGCTGCTGGCGTTGACGTCGTCGATGTTGGCTGCCGCGCAGGGGGGGTCCGGTCGGGGTGCTGCATCCTGGCTGACCGTCTCTCTGGTCTGGCTCTTCTTCTCCTCCTCCTCCTCGGACCTCGTCGTTGAATCTGCAGTAGTCGGGTCGTCGATGCGCACCGCCTCTCCAAAGAACTGTTGCCGTACCCGATCAATCGTTCTAAAAGATGCCATCCTCGTCAATTCAATGCCGCAGTGACCCTCCATTACCAGTCAACTCCTGCAGTCTCACAGTGTTCCGTTGCTCTTGTATATATCAAGAGCGAGACTTCCTCATGCTCTCACGCAACGCATCTTCTATAATAACCTCCCCAAGAACAAACAGTCATACCACGTCAAAAGAAAAGGCTCGGGCAGATCGAGGCCCGAGAGAGAACGTCTCGCCCGAATAAACGAGCGCTGTGAGCAAACCTCTAGGCTCTACTCTGGAACAGTCAGACGACGTGCCCTGATCAACCGCACCCAATGAGATATCTCGAGGTGGCCTCGCGATCCGCTGTCAGACCCATTGCCTAGAGTAAGAGGATCCAGGGAAGCTGACCGACTGCCAAGAAATATGTGCAAAGACGGGATTGGGATTGGGAATGGATAGGGAGGGGGCAAAAAATAAAAAATGAACGCAACACAAATCCCCTGGTTTCCAGCAAAGGACCTTCACGTGTGATGGCGGAGCGGTGAAGCCAGCGACTAAAGTGAAAGTTGGCTGATTTGAGGGACTACGGCGACAAAAAAATCCGACGGGATTTACCGAGTAAGGCTGCTTTTTGTCATGTTAAGCTTCGGGGTCAGGACTGCTGACATCATTCTGGATTGTAGGGTAGGGAACTTGGGCAGTTGTCTAAGGCAAGAAAAGAAAGGACGATGACTTGCTGTGTTGACATGACCGGGAGACGCATCATACGCATGTGTAAATCATCGTTCATGCAAAGTCTCAATATCTTATCTCCCATTTCTCGGCATAACAAGCAGGTCATATCAGGTACCCCATCCAGGCCGTATCTCCTGCAAATACAAGCACACCCAGATAAGCATGAATACTCGACAAAATCTCACCTCAATCAACGTCTCGGGAGCGTCATCTGCCGGCCGCCTCGTCGTCCACGTCCAACACCGATAAAACCTCCCCCGGAGCTAGCGTCCACCTTCCTAGCCAGGTTGTTAAGCTCCTTCAGGAGGCAGCACGCCGCCACAACGCGGAAGCTCTGCAGCTCCCCGGTGCCGTGGTAGACAAACGACGGCCCCACATCCGTGATGCAGGCGACACAGACGCACGCCCAGCAGAGCTCAACAACATCTTCTCTCCATCGGGTCGGGGCCGCAAACGTGTCGGTCATGGTGCTCATCGTCTCCGCGTCGTTGCCAGCGCCCCGGTCACGGATCAGCTTGACGATCCATGTCATAATTCGATCAATCTCCTCCTTGAGCTTGATGGACGAGTCGCGCTCCCGTCGGGTTTGACCACCCCTCTTGTTCAGGATGAAGCCGCAAAAGACCTCCACCTCTGAAAGACTTTTGCGCGGGTTTTCCGAGAAGCGCCACATGTTGTCCGTTATGACTGAGTCGTACCTGGAGAAGGGATCAGTATTTCTCGCGTAGCAGTTTAATCGCTGAACCTACAGGTTGCGAATCTTCCAGGCTTCTTCAGACTTGCGCTTCCAGTCAATATCAAGCTTGTACTTGGCAATTTCAGTTTCCACGATGGACAAGAGCTGGTCCCAGACTGACGGGCCGTCCATGTTGATGCTGCGATGAATATCTTCATGCCAGATCTTCTCCTCATCAACGCCTCGGTACAGACGGCCCAGGATCTTCTCTGACTTGTAGTACCTGGGCTTTGTGCGAGCCATGGCATCCTTGTCGTTGTCGTCATCCTCCGCGGGGTCTCCGACGAAGCCGATCTGACCGAGATCATAGAGCTTGAGCGGTGGGGCCGTCGCAAGACTGGTGCGGCACGTTAGCTGGTTGAGGAATAGACGCGTGGAAGCATTTTACTCACAAGTCTGGCCGGTAGGGTGGCGGTTTCGGTAGCCGCTTGATATCCACAGGTATGCCCGTTTTCGAAAAGTCGACGGCGGTCGAATGCATTTCGGCCAGAGAGACACAGCTTGAGTGCCGTGTTCCAAGCTCATTGTAGTCTGCAAGGACCACATGGCGCATTGCGATCACCCCTAATATATCCGTCCTCATGAAATTGATAAAGAAGTCGGCAATATCGCCGCGCGTGACATCGCGATCGAGTGGTTGCGGAGCAACTCGAGGATAGTCAGCAGGGACAAAGGCCCCCACTGGCATGGCTTCCGGATCCCAGATGACATTGTAGAGGTCCCCATCAAGATCTCCGCCGCTCAGTTGGCTGGGAAGGTCGCGCACTCCCTTTTGACTGAACACGATGCAGTTCTGGAGGCTCCTGAGAGGATGTCCCTTGGGAGGTGTCACCATGTCGACTAGTTGGATGTCACCAGGGTGCAGCGCTGGCGACCGTGTGACCAGGATCTGTCCGTCGTTCAGAGAGGCGTTGATCCGCCGGCCGTTGTTGGCACCATGGGTCTTGTCATAGGTGACGTAGACCTGGCCAGCCTCTAGAAAGCCCGTCTCATCCATAACGCCGAAAAGAGTCACCCCCTTGTCGACCGGGATCCGTGCCTTGTGCTTCAGCAGTCGCAGCTCTCGGAGGACAACGTGCTCGACGGCCGACTTGAGAAACTTGTCGCGACGGTAATCGATCCCCATCCTTTCAAGCTGCTTCACCAGCTTCGGCAGGCCCATGTTGACACCGATCGCCTGGTACTCCAGAAAGGAACTCGTGTTGCTCGCGCTCGCCGTAACGCCGCGAAGGACGTTCAGGGCTTTGTTCTGAAGTTTGAAGAACCACTCGTCCTTGGTTTCCATGTCCTCCAAGATCTTGATCATCTGGCGATTCAGAACAAGGCGAAGTGGCTTGGACGACGTGTCACAAATTCCTAGCTCCTCAACGTCGTTGCTTGGGAACTTCATCATCGACTCCTTTCGCACGCAAATCACCTTGCCGTCGAGTCTGGTGTCCAATGAAAGCATCCCCTTGTACCCACCCCAACGGATCTGGAGGCACGTTGGCGCCGAAGCACGCATCGGCAGGTAGCCCCAAACCTCCTCAAGAGCGTCCAGGGAGATGGTCCCCACGCCGTCGCTGAACACGCGCGAGCCATCCTTGGTCTTGACATCGGGAATTTCGCGAGTTTTGATGTCGTTTTCAAAGACAGGCACCGCGTACGGAGTCTCTGAGAACGCTTGTCCGATGCGTGCTGCGCACTTGGCCGGAATTCGAATATCTTTAAAGTCTCCGAGACCGGCCAGGATGGTCTCATATGTCTGCCTCTCATAATTTTGATCGGTAAAGGTTGACATGAACCAGGCAGAGTGGGAACGGAGCGACGAATGAGAAAAGCCCAGGAAGACATACTTTCTGCCAGCAATGTTAATGCCATCGTCCATGACGTGTCGGTAACGGGCAAAGATGGTGTCATTGTCGACTTTTGGGTTGAAGTTCAGGTCTTGCCCATCTTCATCGCAGAAGATGACGCGTAGAAACGAGTCATTGTTGTCTGGATACTTGCGCAATACCCTGTTTCGACTCTCCGCATCAGGGCCGTAGAGGAGGATCCGGGTAGGTGTGACCATCACTTTGAAGACCCAGACTTGATGGTCCGGCAGCCTGGATCCGTATACTCTGTCTCTCTGAGGGTTGTCCCTTCGAAATTCATACTCGGCGTCCAAGACCCCTTTCATGAGCTCCAACACATCTAGCTCATGGGGATCTGTCCCAGGACAAGGATAGGGGATTCTCTGATATAGCATCTTCATGGCATCGGTTGTGACAGGAATCGCCACCTTCTTCTCTTTGGAGTCGAGGGCAACCTTCTCTAGAGTATCCAAAAGGGCGATGCCGCTGCCGGGATTGACGTAGTTGTTCCATACAAGAGCCTGAACCTGGAACAGAATGGCGAAATGCACATTTCCGGAGGCTAGGAGACGCTCGGCCCTGGCCATGAATCGCTGACGCCCCAAGTATAGATTGCTTTCTTCCGCAAAGAAAGTCCACTGGGGGATATCGTAGTTGGTGACATCTAGTAGGTCTCGAGACTTGATCGATCGTAGAACGGTGTCAAACACCATCGTGTCGGCTACCCTGATGCGATAAACCAGACAAGTGGACGAGTAGGCATGGGACAGCCCCCAATCTTGCAGCTCTCGAACTCGTTGCCACGGGGCAGCCCATTTGTCCGTGTTGGACCAGGCCTTGTTCCTGTACATCCGAGGCGGTTCAGTCAGAACCAGTGTGAAGGAGCAGTCGGTCCGCCCAGAAATAAGGTCCTGGATTGTTCCATTATGGAAATCCATTCGGTTCTGGTGCATGTCCTCGACTGTCAGCCACCTCGGCGTGAACTTGGCGAAGACTGTTGAAGAAGGGAGTCTTAAGTCGCTGTGCTGGATGTAGGCAAGAATATTCGACGGGCCGACAAAAGAGTTGCCACCAAGGCTCATGCTTTCAACAAGGAATGTCTCGACTGGAGCTTGACGATCTGGAGCTTGACGATCTCGGGCAGTCACCCGTGACTTTTGCTCGCGCTCGTGGGCGAGATGAGCGATGACGTGCTTGTCGACCTTGCGATAACTCTTCTCAACGTAGACAGCCGTCCCGAGGATATGGAGGCGGGCCATATCCCGAGGCTTAAAACTTGGTCTCAGTGGATTCGCTGGCGCCACATTTTCCTTTAGTTTGGCTGCGTCGGGTTTGACCTTTCCGTGGCTATTCAGAAACGCCTGGCCGTCCGATGCGCGAAGGAACTTGACCCATGCCTGGGGTCGTCGTTTGGGCTTGTCACACGTCCATTCTGTGATGCCCAAAGCCAGCATGTGTGGGATAAGCTCATGCTTCAGACTCTGATCGTTCAGATCTTGAGGAACTGCTCTGAGGAAAAGCTCCATGTTGAAGAGGGCTGCTCTGCCGTGGCCGTCTAAAGCTCACGCTGAGCCAGCAAAGCCGTTGCAGTGGGAAGTGAAAGGTATCCAAGACTCTGCCCTTTGTTAGATGAGTACCGGGCACGGAGATGCCTGTGACGCTTACCAGTTCAATGATGAAGGGAGATCATGGCGAGATGATGCTTCTCCGGAGAAAAGAGGTCCAGTGCCAAACGGCCCAGAAAGCCCCTCCAGGCAGGCAGCGCGGAAGCTTGCAGATCACGCGCGGACCAGAGAAAGCAGATTGGGTGATGGCGCTGCTTTATGCAGGAGGCCGACCACAGGACGGTGCGATGCGTGCGTATTCGCGATGGAGACACCGCGAGCGGCTGGGGATTCCGGGGATGGGAAAATAGGAGGAAGAAGTGTAAATCCCCCTCATGATGGATAGCGAGATAGATACCCCGTACTGAGGATAGAACTGGAAGCGTCTTTCCGCCTTCCCCTCCCCTAATGTTCATCAATGGCTTGGCGGGGCGGACTCTGGTGAGCTCCACGGATTCTGCCGCATCACACCTGCATCTCTCGGTGAAGGGCGGTGAAGGTCGGTGAGCTGCGGGGTAAACGTTTACACATCCCACCCCCCACGTCCCGAATCCAATTGCCGAAGCCGAATCGCGTCGCTGCCGGCTCTGGCTCCACCCATCGCCATGTAAATCTCTCTTCCGGAGGCGCTCTGGCTGCCGAGTATTAGAGTCATGCTTGTTCCTTGAGAGCGGCTGTCTTTGTCAATCTGTTCCCAGCAACGCCTCCCGCCAACTCCTCCAACCTAAACCCGGCCCATCATGTCAACGCCTGGAAGCCTCTACGTGACGATGCAGCCCAAGCCGGGTCTGTCTCTGGATCAATTTCACGAGTGGTACAACAACGAGCACGGCCCTACCCGCCTACGCCTCCCCCAGATCTTCTCCAACGGCCTCCGGTACAAGGCCACCGACGGGCTGGAGCCCACATACCTCGCCGCCTACGACGTGACGTCAATGCCACAGCTCGAGACCGAGACGTACCTGACGCTGCGGGCGAACCGATCCTCCAGAGAGGCCGAGACGATCGGCCAGGTCGACGTGAAGCGGTACTTCTGGGACCTGTTGCACACCAAGGAGTCGTCGCAGTTCGTCCCGTTTGAGAAGCTGCCCGACCAGGAAGCCGAGGGCATCCAGACCACCGCGGTCGACATTCAGCTGAAGGACGTTGAAGGAGCCGCGGATCAATATCAAAAGTGGTTTATAGAGGAGCACATCGAGATGCTGGCCAAGGTCCCCGGATGGCTGCGCTCGCGCATCTTCAAGACGTCGTACCTCGAGGGGCAGGGCAAGACGACCTACTTTGCGCTGCACGACTACGCCAGGGAGAACGGCCAGGGTGGAAAGGAGCACAAGGCCTCGATGGATACGCCCTGGCGCACAGAGGTCTTCGACAAGTACGTCGCTTCCAAGGGCCGGCGGACGTATTCCCTCTTCTACGTCTTTGGCCCCGCACCCCGTGAGCTGTCATCGCTGTCCAAGCTCCCCGCGGCTGCTGCTTTCACCGCTGCCGGCCCCAAGGTCACGACGACACCAGGCGCCAGCGCTGCCATTGACTCATACGTCACGGCCACAGACTCTCTCACCATCCCGTATCGCCTGGAAGGCAACCCTGATCCCAAGGCCCCGACCGTAGCCTTCAGCAACTCCCTGCTGACGTCCCTGAACATGTGGGATCCCTTTGTGGAGATCCTCAGACGTGAACGCCCTGACCTGCGCATTCTGCGATATGACACTCGCGGCCGACACGCCGTTCCTCAGCCTCCAGTTGCCGCTACCCTGGATACCTTGGCGGACGACCTCCTCGCGGTCCTGGACGCCCTGCGCATCTCCAAGCTGGACACGCTCATCGGCGTGTCCATGGGCGGCGCAACCACGCTCAACTTTGCAATCAGATATCCCGAGCGCCTCGGAAAGTTCATCGCGTGTGATTTCAACGCGACCTCCAGCGCTGCAAACACGCAAGCGTGGAAGGACAGGACAGCTCTCGCCGAGCAGGACAACGGCGAGGGCATCAAGATCCTTGCTGGGCAGACCGTCCCGCGATGGTTCCACCCGGCTACGATGGGAAAGGCCGACACTGTCAAGTGGATGACGGACATGGTTGCTGCGAACAGTGTCGAGGGCTTCAAGTACAGCTGTACCGCGCTTTGGGACTACGATCTGAAGCCCAAGATGGGCGGCTGCAAGGTGCCTGGGTTGATGGTTGTTGGCGAGGGGGATGGCAAGGGCGCCTTGGTCAAGGCGATGGAAGGGTTCAAGAGCCTGCTCGGCGATGACGGGGCGCAGCTCCAGATCGTTCCTCAAGCAGGTCATCTTCCTATGTGCGAAAATCCACCGGCATACTGGGAGGCAGTCAAGGGCTATCTGTAGAGTGGTGATGTATTAAACTGGAAAAGTAGCACCCAGAAGAGACACCAGATATTGGCCTCATCATGTCACGATACCCATCTTCTATCCCCCCCTCTCCTTCTTTTCTTCCAAGCCGTACTGCGTATCCAACTCCTTCCTCAGGGGGATATCTTTCTCAAACAGCGCAAGCAGAAACGCCAGCCCCCCAAACGCGACCGAGATCAGATACACCTTGCGCAGCGCCAGCATGAAGGCATGGCGGATCTGATCCCTGACGGGCTGCTCAAACTGCAGAACAAACGCTCTGGTCGCGCTCGCATACGCGTCTCCGGAGCTGAGCACCCGTCGCGCCAGCTCACTGTCGATTTGGCTTGCGTACTGCTTCGTGTACGAGTTGAACACGGACCCTGCGACGGCGACGCCCCAGACGGTGCCAAAAGAGCGTATGAAGGACCACGTTCCTGTTGCGGCAGCCTGGTCTATCTCATCTGCCGAGGCCTGGAAGGCCGGGAGCAGAGTGTTGAGGAGGAAGCCAGATCCGACGGCCGGGAGGAACTGGACGAGGATCCAGGCGACGTCCGGGCTGTCCTCGTCGAGAAGCGAGAGGAGGCCCCCGCCGGTGCTGAGGAGGGCGAAGCCAGCGACATGCAGCAGCCTGTACCTCCCCCACCTCGACAGCATGACGGCCGAGACGGCCGCGCCGGGGATGGCGATGAGGGCCACGGGGAGCATCTGCACGCCGGACCGCGAGGGCGTCGAGACCAGCACGGCCTGGAAGTACAGCGGCAGGAAGAAGTAGCACCAGAATATGAGCACCGAGTTGAGAAAGGTGTTTGCGTAGACGATGCGGGACGTGGCGTTGGGGAACAGCCGGATGGGCATGACGGGCTCGGCGGGGATGCCGGAGCCTTCAAAGACGACGAAGCCCACGAGGCCGAGCAGGCCGACGATCAAGGGGGCCAGCACGCGGGCGTCGGACCAGGGGTAGACGGGGCCGGCCCAGGTTAGGGCCACGAGGACGGAGACGCTGGACGCGATGAGTGTGGCTTTGGCCATGTTGCCGAGACGACGCAGCTTGGCCCTTGTC
>JABFEP010000561.1:0-18090 GCA_013618265.1 Fusarium albidum
GCGGGGTCAGCGCAATGCCAATGTGGTCGCGGGGCGGAGAGTCTTCCGCAATGGAGGGGACTGGCTCAACCTCCTAGACTCTCGTCTCTAGGGTCGAGACGCTGAGGGGTCGTGGGAGGGGAGATTCCGGGGTGGGCCTCGACTCTGGGACGGGGGCAACAGGTGACACGGGAGAAGAGACAGGGCTATCGACAGGGCTATCGACGTGGCCAGAGTCGCTCACAGCATCGGTATGTTCGACCGAGTCGCCTCCATCGCCGGCAAAGGTAGACCTCGAAATTTCTGAAAAACGACGTGCCTGGCGCAAGACGGGGTTGATGATGAATTCGGAGACGAGGGAGGACATTTGGGCCTAGGTGGGAGGAGGGCGGAGGCGATGGCCTTAGTCTAAGCGGGCGATGGAGGTACGGATTGGCGCAGTAGCAATGAGGCGAATAAGCGTGCGCCGGACCCGAGGTAAAGTAGCAAGAGGGGTGAGAAGAGGTTAACGCTGTAGAAAAAAAAATAGGTCTAACGAGATCAAAGGAGGGTAATAAGAGAGTTAGAGACGAGCAGAGACTTTGGCCAGACCCCTCGAAAACAGCGGAATGACGAGAGACGAGGGAGAACCAGCCGTCCCTGGAGTGGCAGCTGTGGCTACGAACCCGGAGCGGATGACATAAGTCGGATGAGTCGTGAGTGACCTGCGGTGGAGTTTTCCGAAAAGCGAACACGGCGTGCAGGGGAGCCAAGAGGTCCCGTTTTCAGCATGTGACTGTGGCTTATTACACCCAAAGGCCTCCCTCAGTTTCTTCTTGTCGATCGTCCCCCATTGCTTCACGAGCATAAGCCGTCCCCACACGCGAACCACGGGGGGTGCTTTTCAGCTGGCCCGTTTTCGACCAGTTAGCTTGCCGCTTGTTATAGTTGCTGCTCGCTCACTGTTGCTGGTCTCAATTCCCGTTTCCAAATTTCCAATGCGTTGCTTGCTCCGATAGCGGTGGTGCGGATCGAGCCGCTTGGTGGGTAATAACCATGCATCAGACGAGGATCCGGATATACAGGATATAGGTTCCCATTGAACCATACACACACATCATGGGTGCTCTGGTTGCTGGGTATAATCACCAGGTGAAACTGCCACCGGTCAATTCAGTCCGTTGGTCTCATCAAGCAATCATGTCTGAGCAAAGGTCAGCCTCAGCATGTCCCGATATGCTAAGATCAGCCCAATAAGGGTTCCATTTGAGACTAGCATTGCCCAATATGCAACTCAATTGGATCTTTTAACCGCCATATCTTCTCATCCGACTCATTGCACAGTCCTATTCACCCTAACGTACCGAAATCCCCCCAGGTCGAAGACCTCACGGCTTCAAGACGAGCCACTGGAGATGGCCCCGGGGGAACAGCACGCCGAGTCTTGGTCCCCTGACGCAGCATGCCGGCAACTCTGGATTCGCTGCCGCCGAGTCGTGGGGCCATGCAGGTTCTGGCCTCGCCGGGATTGGCATCACACTCCCGCCATGACAAAATGCTACCAAGGACGGCTCGTCAGCGGGTGACAACGCCTCTCCGAACTTGGCATGTCTCAGAACGAAGTACTGTATCTAGAGTAGATGTTTTCGTGTGTGCGTGTATGAAAAATAGTGTCGAGAAACGCGATGAACAGGACCAGCTGAGACAAGTCGAAAGCGATACGGAGGACGAAGTAGAAGTCGGTCTTCTGAGACACCCCCAAGACGGAGACTAGCCTGGAAGCCAATGTTGGCCGGGTTCAGGGTGTGCTTTGAGCTACGTTACTGTACGCTCGCTATCTACAAACACAAATCCTCGGCCGATAACCTGCTTCCCCTTCTCCCTCCTAGTTCGGCTTGCAAGGAATACCCGCTAACGTCAAGACATACCCATCCGGTAACGTGGAATACCTTGCTTGGCCTGCGCTTCGGGCACATCCCAGATGCAATCAATCAATCTAGCCAGATCACAACTGGGAACTAGTTACATGTCGTGCACAGATCGGCAACCGATTCACTGGGAACCGGACGCGGGTCACAATGGAACTGTGACGAAATCCAAAACGAACCTGTCTAAACTGAAGACGCTCAAGGTAACACCAAAGAACCTTATCCATTGACCAGAAAAGCGAATCCGGGTAGCTTCGACCTGTCAAACCCCGGATAATTGTGCGATATGTTTTCAGTGTCCAAACCCGCAGTGGCTGATGTTGCGGGTCTATTCATTGAGACCAGCGGCCTTTCTCGGTCTCTCAGAGCCTTGAAACAACAAGTCGAGTCCACGGGAAGTGGGCAACGTAACTGTCGATGACGCTTGGAGCAGAGCCATCAACCACGATCCATCTGCAAAGTAGTAACTAAAAACATCAAGACAAAGGGGAAGCATAGAAGTCACGGCATAAAGTAACAAGTCTTGTGAGCGAAAACGTGACAAAACTTGCGAGAGCTTCCATGGTTTGCGAGTTGATCGGGGAATAAACGAGAAAAAATGCTCATGACAGGCAGGAATCGAAACCACGATCGTAAGCGAATCGACGAATCCTGAGCCAGCCCCTGACGCCTCATCCCTGTCAGTGATTGCCCCTAAAACATCCGCTGGAACGCCGCTACGATCCATGGCAGAACTTGGAGGGCTGAGGCTGAAGTGGGGTGCTCGACTGGCCCAGTGCTTCGACTGGCCCAGAGCTTGCGCCACGGGCAGTCCTGCTCTTAGCGTGTTGACAGGCCTGGTCGAGCATATGTGGCATTTCAGGGGACGTCGGGTCGATATTCTTAGAACTGGAGCAACCACCAGCGCTGATTCTTCCTCGACTTTCTGACCCGTTGGTCTCGGGATTTTTCCTTCTTCTTATCCCTTCTTTTCTTCAACCAGCGACTTTCTCCTAGGCATTTGCCATTCAGGCCCCCTTCGATCGTGGCATCTTGCATTGACGACGACGTCGTCGAAGCTGCGGTGGTGTCTCCTCCCTTTGTTGAGTTCGACAGCTCGTCCGATCTTTTTCCTTTGAGCTTGGCCGCTGCCTTTACGTGTTCGGCCGGCTTACCCCCTTTCGCTTCACGTCATCAGCTCTGCTTCCTCCCAAATCCTCGAGAATCTTGACTACGACGCGCGCCATTCGCACGATTGAATAAGCCATGGCTGCCGACAAGGCTGCCGTCGCCACGGGCGCGAACACCGGTGGTGGCCTCAGACAGCGCCCCGTCGCTGCGTCGCAACCTGGCCTCAAGCCTCCGACTCCTCAACCCGAGGACAACAAGAAGTTGGCCAAGAAGGTACTGCATCTAGAAGAACGCAAGGCATTGAGCTTGACAGAGCTGACCCCCCATCTAGGAGAAGTCCTTCCTCGATGTCCTCGACGAGTGGGAATTCGTCATTGCCCCGCTGATCTTCACTGCCGTCGCTGTCTTCACCCGCCTATACAAGATTGGTATCAGCAACATCGTTACCTGGGATGAGGCTCAGTATGTTCCTTGAACAAGGTGGATGAATATGGCGAGCATGGCTAACCTATTGATGCGCAGTTTTGGCAAGTTTGGAAGCTACTACATCAAGCATGAGTACTACTTCGACGTTCACCCTCCCCTGGGCAAGATGCTCGTTGGTCTCTCCGGAGTCCTAGCCGGCTACAACGGATCGTTCGAGTTCAAGTCTGGCGAGAAGTACCCCGAGGAGGTCAACTACACCATCATGCGTATCTTCAACGCCTCTTTCGGTATCTTCTGCATCCCCCTGGCCTACTTCACGGCCCGAGAGCTCAAGCTTCGACGACCTGCCGTGTGGTTCGTGACCCTCATGGTCCTCTGCGAGAACTCGTACACCACCATCAGCCGCTTTATCCTCCTCGACTCGATGCTCCTGTGTGGCACCGTTGCTACCGTGTTCTGCTGGGCCAAGTTCCATAACCAGCGCCACAGCAGCTTCGAGCCCGAGTGGTTCTTCTGGCTCTTCATGACTGGCGTCAGCATCGGCTGCGTCTGCAGCGTCAAGCTTGTCGGTCTCTTTGTTACTGCTCTCGTCGGTCTCTACACTGCTGAGGACCTCTGGCGAAAGTTTGGTGATACCAAGATGCCTGTTGTGAGTAAAACCTCCTGAGCTGTGCTCTGCCTTGATAGCTAATGCGGCCTGCGCGTAGACTACCCTTAGTGCCCATGTTGTTACCCGTGTTGTCGGCCTCATTATTGTGCCCTTCCTCATCTACCTCCTCTCGTTTGCCCTGCACTTTGCCATCCTTGACCGCAGCGGCCCTGGTGATGCTCAGATGAGCTCCCTCTTCCAGGCCAACCTGAAGGGCACCCAGGTCGGAAAGGATAGCCCCCTCGAGATTGCGCTGGGCTCGCGAGCAACCATCAAGAACATGGGATACGGCGGTGGTCTTCTTCACTCCCACGTCCAGACCTTCCCCGAGGGCTCCAAGCAGCAGCAGGTCACCTGCTACCACCACAAGGACACCAACAACGACTGGTTCTTCTATCCTAGCCGCCGCGAAGCCGACTATGACGCTGAGGGTGATCTTCGATTCATCGGCGACGGCTCCGTCATTCGCCTCATCCACGCTCAGACTGGCCGCAACCTGCACTCCCACGACATTGCCGCTCCCATCACTCGAGGTCACAAGGAAGTTTCTTCCTATGGTAACCTGACGGTTGGCGACGACAAAGACCACTGGAAGGTCGAGGTTATCCGCGATGCGGCTTCTCGCGACCGTAGCAAGATTCGAACTCTGACCACGGCTTTCCGTCTCAAGCACGAGGTCCTTGGCTGCTACCTCCGAGCCGGCAACGTCAACCTCCCCCAGTGGGGTTTCAAGCAGATCGAGGTTACCTGCACCAAGGAGAACAACCCTCGCGATACCTACACTCACTGGAACGTCGAGGCGCATTGGAACGATAAGCGTGAGAAGCCCTATATATCATTAGCTATTTCTTCCTGTACTGACCTTGACTAGTCCCCCCGGCTGAGGCTGGCGTTTACAAGTCCCCCTTCTTCCACGACTTTGTCCACCTTAATGTCGCCATGATGACATCCAACAACGCCCTGGTTCCTGATCCCGACAAGCAGGATGACCTTGCATCCAAGTGGTGGCAGTGGCCCATCCTGCACGTCGGTCTCCGAATGTGCGGCTGGGCTGATGATATCGTCAAGTACTTCCTCCTTGGCAACCCTCTCGTGTACTGGGGCTCTACCGCCTCTCTCGGTGTCGCCGGTCTTGTCGTTCTCTGGTATGTCCTCCGATGGCAGCGAGGTTTCCAGGACCTCAACGACGACGAGGTTGACCACATCCACTACGCGGCGCTGTACCCCTTGGCCGGTTGGTTCCTTCATTACCTTCCCTTTGTTATCATGGCTCGTGTCACCTACGTGCACCACTACTACCCGGCACTCTACTTTGCCATCCTCACCTTTGGCTTCCTGGTTGATTGGTTCACTCGAAACCGCAACAACTTCCTCAAGAGCGCCGTGTATGGCGTCCTGTACACTGTCATTATCGGCCTCTACATCTACTTCCTCCCCATCTGCTGGGGTATGACGGGCAACCACCGACAGTACGGGTACATGAAGTGGTTCGATAACTGGCGAGTCACCGACTAAAGGGTCTATCTATGATTCTCTTTCAGTTGATCCGCACCCCTTTATCACGATTACATGTTGTAATCTAGACGAGCCGTCTCGTGCAGCACCACTGAGAGCGTGTTCGCATCATTCGGCTCTCGAGTATTGAGGATATAGAAAGACACAGGAATCTCATGGAAAGGTGGTTTGACATTGGTCGGATGGGAAGCGAGCACCGGGAAAAAGGATATAAAAAAGAGTCGGCAGAGAGGATTGAAACAGTTACGGAACGGGCTCCCGGGTCGTTTAATGCAAACATGAGAATATTTCCTTGGTTGAGGTCTTTCAAGTTAAGGCGGCCTGGCAGGGCCGACAAGTGTATTATGCATTATTGTGTAAAATCCATGATGGGAGCTTCAATTCATACACTTGTTCGATGATGACAAACGTTTGCTGGCTGACTGGGTATCATGATGCGTCGTGTGCCTGCAGACCATGCTGCTCTGCTATCTCCTCCTCTTGTCCTCGGTCTTTCGCTTTTGGCTCGAGCCCGCCCTCCCTTAACAACAGCCGCCTCCCGCCGACTTGCTGGCCTCGCTTGATAGCGTGACCTTGCGGTTGCCGCCGGCCCCTGGGCCCTTGACGCCGGATCTCCTGTCGTTGAGATCGTACTTGCCCGCCTGGATGTTGTTGTATATTCTCTCTGCGACGCGCATGAATGCCTTCTCGACATTCACGCCGCTCTTGGCGCTCGTTTCGACGTACTCCATGACGCCGTTGCGCTTGGCCCACTCTTCGGCCTCCTCGCGGGTGACCTCGCGGCGGTTGTCGTCCTGCTGGGTCAGGTCTGCCTTGTTGCCGACGAGGATGACGACGATGTCGGGCTCGGCGATCTGACGCAGGTCGTTGAGCCAGTCGGTGACGTGCTGGAAGGTCTGCTTGCGGGACAGGTCAAAGACGAGGAGCGCACCGCTGGCCCCGCGGAAGTAGGACCGCGTGACGGACTTGTACGTCTCCTGGCCGGCCGTGTCCCAGAGGCTGAGCTTCATGTGCTTCTGGGGCGTCGCCGAGTCGTCGCGGGGGGGCTCTGGGAGGCCGTCACTGGGGGACTTGTCGCCATCTTCGGGGTCGTCGTCGGAGGGGGGCAGGATGGCGGAGGCTTTCGAGTGAGGGGGCCCGACGGGGACGATGCGGGAGCCGAATTCAACGCCGATGGTGACGTCGTGATGGGGGGAGAAGCGGCCCTCGCAGAGTCGGATGGTGAGGCTGGACTTGCCGCATCCCGAGTCGCCGATGCAGACGAGTTTGGCGATGTAGTCCCACGGTGTGGCAGACATAGAGAGAGGGGGTTGAAGGAGTGTGCGAGAGCAAAGAGGAAGGAAGAGCACTCGCAATGTTTTTTTTCTTCTCTTTTGTAACTGAGAAGACCACGTGCGAGCTGCTTGTCCTTTTGGTGGTGAAGGCGATTTAAGCTTGGTTTGTATGGAGAGGGAGGGTTTTTTTGGGGGGGACGTCGAACGGTATCCGTAGCTTGAGTCGTGTAATTGATACTTGGCAGCGCTTCGATGGTTCTGCAAGATGGGCTAACTGGGCCTCTTGATTAGGTAGAATGGTAACACGTAGCCAAACGGTAGTGCTTTAAAAAAGTCAAAAGGTTAAAATACGAAAAGGCTTAATTAAAAAGAAGAAGAAGCACAAGCTTGGAATATTTAAGTGTGAATCCCAAGATAGAGGAAAACAACAGAGCATACACAAGTAGTTTAAGAGAGTGGTGAGGTCAGGTGTTGGGGGAGATGGAACGACTGGCCTTGGAGGGAGTCTCGGCGATCTTCGGCGTCTGGAAGTGCCCGGACTGTCTGTCACGAGCCACAGAGAATGCCGGGGGGCGATGACCAGTGCACTCCAACCATTTTGCTTCTGCACGACCAGACAAGAGGGAATCTCCACCTTGCGGAATCCGTTGGTTTGGGTACGCAGTCTGGCAGTATCAGCGGAATTACCACCATCATCCCTTGAGCAGCGACCGCCGAATGGGGTTTAGGAGGGCTCGTGGTGGAAAGAAGATTCTGGACTGATAACTCTAGACTTTCTAAAATACTCCTAGAATAAGTACCTAGGTAGTTAAGGTATGTTTAATAAAAATAGCTAGATATTGAGAATCTTCTATAACATTGGCTTCTACTTTCTCATCTATTGATTGTAACGATTAGAGGATATTTATAAGAGTCTAGAAATTGACCTCTTCCTGCGTATTTTTTCCACCGTGGGGGGAGGTCCTAGTGTTTTCCATATCAGTGACGCAACTGGATGGGGGGCTGGCAGCGATAAGGGATCATGTTGGATGGACGTCAGTTGATATCAAATGGATGCTTGCCTCTTCCTTTGGGGAACTCTGCTGAGTCTATCAGAGGTCGCTTGATCCAGGGTCTTTGATATCACAGTCATCCGGTGCAGTGTTTGGGAGGTACTTTCAGATGAAAGAGAGTCGCACGAGGACTCCGAGAGGTACTGGAGCAGCACGGGACCTGATCTATCAACTCGGCCTCTTACACGTGCTCGAGAGCTTGATTGCCGATAAGAGACAAAGACAACAGCGAGAGCTGAGGAGAACCAGGAGCACAACCCTCTGCATGCCAGTCAACTCATATACTCTCTTGCAAAAGAAGAGGCAGGGGTTTTCAACGCCGTCAGGGCACTCCGTAAACAACATCGGGTGGAGAGTCTCTCGAGTTTCTTCTGTGCTGGTCGTGACCGATTGCGTCAAGGCAGTACCTCACGTGCAAGTACCTCCAATCGATGTCTGGCAGCCCGGCTAACGCAAGACACGCGACTCAAGATACCTCTGAGTCCCGTCGTGTGCCTCTTCCGCTTTCAGGACCTGAGGACTCAGCCAGGCAGCCAATGGATCGGGCTGTGTAGGTCGAGTGCCGCAGGCACCCAAGGCGGCCAAGAGCCTGGGCCCCTCTGACCGCCTGCGCAGGTGCCCGGCCTCGTCTCCCTTATAAATACCTCTGGTGGACACGGTCGCAGGGGCCCTCCCGCTGGGGGTTCAGCGGATCTGCTTACTGCGGGACGCAATCGGTCAGCGACTCACTCGCTGCGGAGCCAGTGATAAATCGGGCCTGAGGGTGCCTCATCCTGGTCTGCCATCTGCCGCCTCACCTCATGACCTCTCTGGTACCTAATCCTTTGACGTCTAACCATTCGGTGACTTAACTCTTGTTTTTTTTTTACGCCTTTTTCTCCATTTCACTTCTTGCAGACTTTTCGACTACTCGCTAAAAATCTTGCTTCTATCCACTCATCGACCGTAATCCGCCTTTTCGCGAATAAAGAGACTCGGCCAAATATCGTCTTTGACACCATCAATCAGTGCCTCCCGCTGCCTGTTATTCCGTCTCCGCTCTCGCGACCTTACGTCACGTCCGCATCCCAAGTCGCAAAACAAAGTCGAAACGGCTCCCTACGTACTCGCGCACACGTGAGGTGGAAGGTGTGGAAAGGGCGTGATGTTTTCGGAGTGTACGTGCGACGGACTGCTCTCTGGCTCGATGTAGACGTGCTGACTTGCCTTTCTCTGCTAGACGCATCGCGGTTCCTGGCTCAGTCCCAGTCGAGGTTATCCAACTTTGGCCAGGCCGACAACACCACCAATAACAACAACGACAGCAGCCCTCCCCGACAATCCGACTGGACATCCCGGCCTACACGAAGCCAGCGCGATCCAGGCCGAGGGAACGGCCCCAGCAGGTCCTTCCTCGGTGGTCGGGGCTATGGGGGGAACCCTTATCAGCAGACGGGCGGCGGCTCGAGGTTCGGTCAGCTGGCGTTTGCATCGCGAATTTCACCCGCCCAGGATGCCCCGCTGTTCCACAGCACCTTGGACGAGTTCCGGGAAGAGGACGATGAGGAGGAGAGGGACCGGGATGCGGCCGACATGTTTGCCCTCCAGAGATCAAGACGGGTGGCGGCAGCGAGCAAACTGGCCGAGAGCGTCGAGTCGGACGCCCACAGCCGCGGATCCTTGGATGGCAGCGCAAGCTATGACGACCATCCGTATCGAGATATGAGCATGAGGCGCGGCATCCGGAGCAGCTGGAACGGAACGCGGAGCACCCACCGCCCCGGCATCGCAAAAGATGCCTTGCTGGAAGAGGCCGAGGACGTCCCTCAATCAAGCACCGACCGAGACAGCGACGCGGGGACTGATGTTAAAGGCAAGATGGTCGACGTCGGGCTCGAGTCGCAGACGGATCCGGATGAGGATCCCCCGGCGTCGCTTCTAGGAGGCGAAACGCCGCGGGAGAGCAGCCCCCCGGCTTTCCAGCGATTCAAGGGCGCTGAGACGGAGCGGACACCTTTCATGGCGCGGAGGGGGTCGACGACCGAGACGGACGTGAGCAGCATGCAGCGGGAGGGCCGGCCGGAGGACGAGCATGTGCAAACAACCATGCAGTACATCGAGGGCGAGATATTCCGACACGACCCCTTCTTCGCGTGGATCTTCCTCATCAGCCTTGCCGGGATGCTGTCGACCTACTTTCTCGTCTGGCTGCATACCTCGCCCCGGAAGCTGCCAGTGGGAGACACCATCTACACGACGCTGCAAAAGTCGTTCAACATGCTAGCCGTCGACACAGTAGTGGCTGTGCTGGTTTCATTCGTGTGGCTGGCCGCCCTCCGATCGTTTGTTCGGCCTCTGGTCAGCGTCATCCTGGTCGCTGTGCCAGTCATCCTCTTCTCCTTCTCGGTCTACTCGTTCGTCTCGTCTTTCAAAGGCCGGACGCTCGGGACGAACCTCCAAGGTTCGGTAATGAGATGGGCATCCATCATCCCCGCTGCTGCTTGCATCCTCTGGATCTGGCTCGTGGTCCGGGGGCGGCGGGCCATCCAGCAGGCGATTGAGATCCTGCAGTTTTCGAGCAGGATCCTGTCCCAGAACTCGGCGCTGCTGCTTGTAGGGTTTGGATGCCTCGCGCTGATCGTGGTGTGGACCTGGGCGTGGCTCGCCATGTTCACTAGGGTTTTCATGGGCGGCCACTTCTCCAAGCACCTGGTGCGGTTCGTGATCCAGTTTTCCAGCTGGTGGCTCGGAGCCGCCTTTATCTTCTTGTACATGTGGACCCTGTCGGTGATCAACGCTGTCCATCGCGGAACTACTGCTGCAACGGTGTCTCAGTGGTACTTTCACCGGAATGCTGGCCCGCCCACGCCGTCGCGGGAGATTGTCTCGGCTGCTCTCAACCACTCGCTCACGACCATCTTTGGTAGCATCTGCCAGTCGACGCTTCTGTCGCTTCTGATCCGAGCGCCGCTCATCTTCCTCCCTAGGAGGCTCGGAGCAGCCGTCTCGAATATTGCCTCGTTCTGGATCCCGACGCCTGTGGTGGCCCTCATGAATCCCCTGACCATTACGTACTCGGCCATTCACTCGCAGAACTTGGCCTCTTCGGCGAGAGGGCTCGACCAGATGGAGCTCGTGTCCCCCGCGATCGCGACAACGACACTGACTCCGCGAGTCTTGCGTCACCGCGGCCAGCCGAGCGGCCTCCTCCCGTACCGGCTGGCGAAGCTGCTGCTGGTTGCAACTCGTCTGATCATGGCTACGGCGCTCGGGTTCGCCGGATGGGTCATCACGGCCAAGCAGCTTCGGATCCAGATGCCCGACGGCATGGGTGTTCGAGGGTCAGCCTATGCCTACGTTGTCGGTTTGATGGCCAGTTTCATCGGCTACTCGGTCATGGGCGCGATGGAGGGCATCCTGAGCGGCATTGTAGACGGAGTGCTGATCTGCTACGGCAGCGAGAGGCGGATGGAGAGAGGACACGGACGGTTCTGTCTCGAGGCGGCATATCTGTTTGGGGAGCGCCGGGCTGGTGACGAGCGGGAGTATGCATAGTGGGGGAGTTTTATGTTCTTTTCTTTGTTGTAGCTGGCGTGTTTTTGGTTGAATGGGTCTTACGGGAACGGGAGCGGGAGTGGGATATAGATCCGCATCTTGGGTGAGGCTCCTGAGAAGGGATGCTCAATCGGACAGTTTTGATGGCTGTGTGCTATACAGCCGGGCGTCTTGGTGACTGCATGCTGTAGGTGCAGGGTCCCTGCCGATATGTAAGTGACGACAAGCTGGGTTGGACGAATCTGATCTGAAGAGTCAAAATAGAGAATCCATCACGTTGTTTCGGAAACTGATAGGTGCCACATTTTTGGTAGATAGACTCTCCCTCTCGATCATGATTTCTCTTGGGTCTCGTAATAAATTCATGTCGATTCATGACGGCTGATTGGCTCTCTCGGGTCTGGTCAACTCGAGGGAATGCGTAGGATCTAGTTCTCGTATTAAGGTACTAGCTAGATTGATGAATGACCCCCATTCTCATTCTCATTCTTTCAAGTTTCATCCCAGATCCGCAAACTGGAGATTGATAAGCACAATCATCCCGACCAGGTCCCCCATTCCGGAAAAACTCCAAAATGACACGCTTCTTGTGGACGCCGTGGTGCCACTTTTCAGACGATCTACCTGCTATATGCAGGAACCCGACTTCCTAATGGGGCACCTCTCGGTGCATTGCTGGCCTTGCTGGAACGGGACAGGCCCTGGGGACAAGAGGAAAACCCACCGACAGGATTGTGATAGATGAGGGAAAAAGAAGAAGAAACTGGCCGAGATGAGATGAACGGGGGGCCCGGGGGACGTTCTTGTTCGCCGTCCCCACTGCCGATGACACCCCGGGGACGCCGCAGCAACACCTCAGAACGGACACGGATGCCAAAACCAGCAGGAGATGCCAGTCCTTATTTTCACCGAGTCCCGGGATTGCTGTTGAAAGAGAAGCCGTGTCGGGCAAGTGAGACAAAGTATTACTGCACGTAGCCAAAGATGGCTTCAAAGAGTCTGCACCCCCCCCCCCGAGGCGACGTCAGGCCGGAGGCTAACAAGATCCCATGTCCGGCATGGACGCGTATACGCACTTGTTTCTTGGCTTAAGCAATTTTCTTTTTTCCTGCTCGGCGTCCAAGTGGGATAATTACCACCAAGAAGGAAAGGACTGAGTCCAGTTACTCGAGGCCTCCTGGTCAGTGGCAGTTTCATCCTTCATCCATCGAACCTCCATGACGTGAAACGCGCGCGGTTGAATCCACATTGCCTGTCAAAATCCCAAGCCCAAGCCCTTGGGCCCTCTCTCCATTCCCGGGGTCACCTTACAGAAAAACTTGAATCTACGTACTGTAACATTATCTGGAACGGCGGCCGCCTGATGTCACCCCAGTTATTTCAATCTAATAAGCCCAGCAGTTGTTTATGTGAGCATGAGTGATCGATCCTCGAGGCCCGCAGCCTGGGACGAGCAAGGGCAAGCAAGATCCCTGTCGCCGCGTGGGGAGCTTCTTTTTGCTTCCTTCTGGCTTTGTTCTTTTAAGCTTAAAAAAAATAAACTTGGGAGGAGGATCAAACAGGAATGCAATCAAAACATGTTTAATAACCTTTTACTTGACACTGGGCAATAAACTATAGAATCGAGTGGTAATGGCTTATTTTCATTCATGACCTACAGCCAATGATATTCTTGGCTGGTTTTGACTTGAATCGCCAGCCAAGCTATGCCCCCCCATCAAGCACCATTATCCCACTCATTAAACCTCAGCATTTGGGGGGCATTTCCATGACTGGGGTCTAAAGAATGTCACAGGAGGCCCATGTCAGGACCCTTGGCATGCCCTGCCTTCTCCATCAGGTGGGCCCATAGGACGAAAGAGCGGATGAACTTTTACATGCCCGTACGTACTGACGGATAGTCCCTGTGTGGTGCTGTATCATGTCGACCAGCTACCGATGGCAAAGGCCGGAGTGTGTGTTGTACGTGCGCCCTCCGAATTCAAGACACTTGCCGTCATGCACAAGAGACAAAACATTGATCCAGGATGTGATGTCGTCGATGGCGGTCTCGGCGTGTTTAATCCTACGTCAAGTGCCTAGCTTAGTCGCCCGTCAGCATCTCGGTCTAGAACAAACCGTCACCCACATCTCACAATGGAAATGGGATCAGATAAAGTGAGATGTGCTACAGGTGCAATTTCGGCAGTGGACCCCAGGACAGACGGCCCGCCGGATGCTTGTCGTTGCAGTCTGAGCCAGGGCATTACGTAGGCGTGAGATACTAGTGTGGTAGTAGTAGTGGTACGGAGTACTAGTCCATCCAGTGTTAGTTGGCAGACCTCGAGTGACTTTCCGTGTCCGCCCTCGGCGTCATGATTCGACCCGGGGAACAGGGAATCTTGCCCATGATCCATGGCCCGTGGCTAAGATGCTGGGACTGGGCATAGGCATGGGCTATAGGCATAGGGCAGAGGAGGATACGTAGTTTAAAAGAGCCGCGTTTGCCCACTCGGCTACTCGCCTTTGATCACTCACTACTTGTCCATTCATTACTTTTACTATCCTACTCTCATTCGCTCCTTCTCTCACCCCTTCAACATGCGCAGCCAGCTCATCGCCGGAGCCCTCATCTCCGGGGCCATGGCCGCCCGGCCCTTCCTCGACCAGCCCGACACGGGCATCGAGATCGTCCTCGGCGACCTCCCCTCGGGCAAGCTCCCGGAGATCGACCAGATGATCGGCCTCCCGGACTTTGAGTGGGCAGCCGAGAACTACCTGCCCGTCGAGAACTACACCTACTACCGCAACGGCGCGGCCGGCGAGTTCTCGTACCGCAACAACCTCGAGATCTTCCACCGGTACCGCTTCAAGCCCCGCGTCATGGTGGACATTACCAACGTCGAGAACACTCTGCCGTATGTGACTGGTCTAGTTAGTCAACGGAACACCCACTAAACGGGATGCAGGACCAAGATCCTCGGCCACAACTTCTCGGCCCCCTTCTTCATTGCCCCCTGTGCTCGAGGCGGCAATGCCCACCCCGATGCCGAGGTGAACTTTGTCAAGGGTGCTGCCCAGGGGAACATCCTCTACATGCCCGCCCTCTACGCCTCCCTCACCATTGAGCAGATTGCCGCCGCCAAAGCCGAGGGCCAGGTCGTCTTCCAGCAGGTAGGCTTCTGACGAGCTTTGGGTTTTACGAGACTTGATTCTGACCATGTTCAGCTCTACCTCGACTCCAACGACACTGCCACTCAGATCCTCATTGACCGCACCGAGAAGGCCGGTGCCGACGGCATCGTCTTCACCGTCGACTCTGCCGCCGACGGCAACCGACACCGCGCCGCCCGCTTCGGTGTCGGCTCTGCGTGAGTGGCTTAAACTATGTATGATGCTTCTCGCGCGCTGACAGTCGACCAAGTGACTCGGACTACTCGTACATCACCTGGGACTACTACAAGAAGCTCCAGAAGATGACCAAGCTGCCCGTCATCATCAAGGGCATCGGGAGCGCCAAGGACGCCGTCCTGGCCGTCAAGCACGGCGCCCCCGCCATCTACCTGTCCAACCACGGCGGCCGCCAGCTCGACGGCTCGCCCTCCGGCCTCGAGGTCGCCCTCGAGATCTATGAGGAGGCCCCCGAGGTGTTCAAGAAGATCGAGGTCTACGCCGACGGCGGCGTGCGGTACGGCGCCGATGTCCTCAAGCTGCTGTCGCTGGGCGTCAAGGCCGTCGGCCTGGGCAGGCCCTTCATGTACGCCAACGTCTTTGGCACCGAGGGCGTCAAGAAGGCCATCGACATCCTCAAGCACGAGGTTGCCATTGATGCCGGCAACCTGGGTGTTCCCGACATTCACAAGATCAACCCCAGCTACGTGAGTCCTGCCGAGAGAAGAGTTCCTAGGGTGCGCCCGTGCTAAATGTCAACGCAGGTCAAGTGGAAGCCCAACAACTGGAACCAGTAGAGATAGGGGGCGTCTGGACGATGGTTGTTGGAGAGTTGAAAACTTGTGTGTATATATATCTTGATTCAAATGTTGATACTTTCATAGAGGTACAAAAACCATAGAATTTGAACATTCCAGAAGCATATGATGGATTCTGTGTGTGACTGTGACATGGCGTGTTTATCTGCTTCTACGGTCAGATGCAGAGTGACGATTGGTCCGTCTGCTAGGTATGTTGTCTGACTCGCTAGGTACATTGTTATCGACTGACAACTGTTGCATACAGTACTAACTAGTAGTAGTATTACCATGCATTGAACAAGTTGTACGCACGGAACACAACATCTGTTTCATGAAATGCTGACAAAACGCCTTGACCGTCAGAAAAGCAAACATACATTGCCAGATTGCACAACTCCCGAAAAAATACACCACCTTGGACCACTTCAGAATGCAAGACCTGCATCATGCGCAAAGCTGGGTCTGAAACAACAAGCATGCCTGGCCTTTTTCCGCAATCGGGCGGAGAGAGCCTTGCTGTCGGCGGATGTCTAGTAATTACTCGCATTGGTTTACCTGAAGGGAAGATCGACTCCGGCCATTGAATAGAAAATCAAGGGGGGTTCGGTCGCATTCAAAAAACAGAGGGTAGTATTGACCGACAGACCAAAGCTCCAGCCCGAACGGTGCCGGACCTCCGAGCCGGCCGGCTCCGGCTCTCCCGACTTCAACCGGAAGGGAGGGGGAAGGATGAGGCGGTCTCTTTCGAGGCTTTCCTTTCGAGGCTTGCCCGGGCCAACCATCTTCCTTGCTTGCACAATGCACGACTTCCACAACCTCCTGGTTGCGGCCCCCTCCCCCCATCGGACCACCTTAGACAGCAAGGGTGAAAAACAGGGACGAGAGTGATGGAAAGCTGCAAGAGGAACAATCTGGCGGCTCCAGCATCGTGCGTGCATTTCCTCGATACGCATTATTCACACACTCTCTGTCCGCGCCTCCCGATCCGCCGGAAGCCTCTTCCTCGTTGGACAGGTGCGACATGTACTGACCCACACACAAACAAGGCTTCATTCATCAGCTCGTGTGTTGTCGTGCAGATTGGTTGGCGTCCCAAGAGACATGGATCATCCTCGATCTCGGGGGCGGCCCCACGGGGAGGGATCTGGACTCTTTTCTTCTGCGCTGCTGGGTTAGATGCCGTGTCCCCCCGGTGCCGTTTGCCGTCGCTGTATAAATTGTAGGTATATCCCAAAGGGCGATTGGAATTCTCCCTGTGTTTTGGTTTTCCTCTGGTTCCCGGCTCTCCCTTCTTCTCGTCCGTCGCGCACCATCACCAATTCTTCCCTCAACATCAACTGCTGGCTTACCCCTGTCGATCCGACCCTGAATTATATCCCGCCCTGCAGGAAATCTCAACCGCCGAGCCGCCTTGGCCGGTCAGGCCCCCCCCTCGCCCGTAACCGTCATCATCGTCTTCGTCGTCAGCAACCATGCCAGGCTCGATCCGGTCCCTCAAGCGCAGGCCGAGCGCCAAGTCGGCCGCCAAACGGATAAGCCGCATCTTCAGACGGTCGAGCATGGAGGGGTCCGAGGCAGCCGGCAGTCCCGGGGATGGGGGGGAGGCTCCGGGCAAGGACTCGTTCGAGGGCGGCTCCTCCTCTCGACCTTCGACCTCGTCCCGGTTCTCCGTCATCTCCCGGATCACCACCCGGGAGGAGCCAGAGCCTGCTGCCGCCACTACTCCTTCTCTCCCGCCCAAGGATCAGTCTCGTCCCTTCGTCCAGTCTCCGAGATTTGAGTCGTCGCCAGAGCCTGAGAAGGAACCGCTGCCTGCTGCTCCTGCTCCTGCCCCTGCTCCTGTCCCTTCTTCCCCTCTGCGCCCCTCTTCTCCTCTGCGCCCCTCGCCTCTGAGGGTCGAGCCGAAGCAGCAGCAGCCGACGCCGCCGAAGAGGGCCATTGAGCGTGAATCGGTGCCCTCGCCCGCTGCGTCTGCCAAGCCAATCGAGCCCAAGTGGGTGGCCTCGTCCCCCGTCGCAGAGAAGCCCAAGGAGGTCGAGGAAAAGCTCAAGCCCAAGCCTCAGCCGGTAAAGAAAGCTACTATGCCTGCTCCCACCGTCGAGGAGGTGGCGGACAAGCCAGAGTCCCCGGTTCTCCTCCCTACTAAGGAGGTCAAGGAGGAGCCAAAGGCCGCCCCCAAGCCGCAGCCAAAGGAGGAGCCAAAGGTTCAGCCAAAGCTCGAGCCCAAGGTTGAGCCCGTCAAGAAGCCCGTGATTCCTCTTACTCCCGCACCCGCGACCAAGAAGCCCGTGATTCCCCCCTACTCCTCCTGCCCCGGCGGTCAAGGATGAAATCAAGGCCCCTGAGCTTCCCAAGTCGGAGCCGAAGAAGGAGGAGCCAAAGGTTCTGCCCAAGGTTCTGCCCAAGGCCGAACCCAAGACTCAAGTCAAGGCCGAGCCCAAGGCCCAGGTCAAGGCTGAACCGAAAGTACAGCCCAAGGTGGAACCAAAGATCCAACCCGCAAAGAAACCTGTGGTGCCTCCTCCGACCATCCAGAATCGGCCAAAGTCACCCGTGAAGGAGGTCAAGCCTGAGCCAAAGGTCGAGCCAAAGGTCGAGCCGGCCAAGAAGCCTATGGTTCCTCCTCCCACTGTTGAGGATGAGATCAAGGTTCTGCCCAAGGCTCAGCCCAAGGCCCAACCCACGGCCCAGCCC
>JABFEP010000563.1:0-22765 GCA_013618265.1 Fusarium albidum
AAACCGAGAGAGAGAGAGAGACTGCTGCCTTGCATGTCTGTCCCTGGCTTGCCCTGGTATATAATACCATGGACAGTCTCCCTGGACAGCCCATCTCGTTTCTCTCCTCATACTCTCCTCCCATCCAGAAGGAAGAACCAACTACAACACGAATATCACCAAGATAAACCATCCAAAGGTCTTCCAGCTATACCTTGATAACAATACTACCTACCCCTTTTCCCACCCCTTTATCCAAGACCAATCATACATCCACCACTTTTACTTAAAATCACAACTCCTCTAACCCCCCTCCCCTCAAGATGTATCCAGGCTTCTCAACCAAGGCTTTTGCCTTGAAGTTTACCCTCCTGTCGTCCCTCCTCCTCGCCGCCAGATGCCAACCCACCCGAGAGGCAAAGGAAGCGAGCACTGACGCCAGCCCCGGTGATGTCAAGCATCTTCTGAACCTTGGGCTTCCTCGCATCGACAACCCGAGCCAGATGGTTGGCGGTGATGCCTCCACGGCGGCGGACGACGAGGACAAGGAGAACGCTGATCCTTCCCACTTGGACATCAGCGGTCCGTGCCTCTCCAAAGGGCCTTGCCGGAACGACAAGTTCCTCTCACGCGCGGGCCTTGTCAAGCCCCAGCTCCCGCCAGTCCACGAGGATGACAAGGGATCCAAGCAGGCGAGGGGCATTGAGAAGGACCGAACAGTCTGGCTCAACCCTGCCCGGCCTGCGATCAACAAACGCCCCGGCAGCAAGGATAAGGGAAGCAAGAAGACGATCGGCAAGAGATGGAGCGTGTGGGTGGACTGGTACGACTTCTGGTATGATATGGCGGATGGAAAACCCAACGAATTCGGCGTCCAGATCACGCTCGTCAACGCCTCCCCCTACGTCTGGCGAAAGGGCTACGCCCACTCGTATCAGATGGAAAACTGGGAGGGCATCTGGCCCGATGAGGTCGCTCCGGGAGAGTCCATCAGGGTCTCCAGCAAGGTCCGGCCTTCGTGGACCAACAAGGACTCGGCGGCAGAGGTGGACTACCATCTGGTCGGCACATCCAAGCCCATGTCATTCAGGGTCGAGAGGCGCAGCGGCCGCGGCCGTCCTAAGAACGTCTGGATCCGCTTTCAGCAGAACCTCCGCACCGTCAACACCCCCAAGGGCGGCGAGATGGAGCTCGACTGGCACGACTGGCCCGGCGGTGTCCAGTGGATCCTCGCCGGCTCCGAAGGTGACTTCACCTCGATGGACCCGCCCGCCGACTGGATGGCTAAGCAGCTCCCGGAGATTGGCCACATTCCCCTGCGCGAGATCGTCATGCCGCGATCCCATCACGCGGGCATGTACAAAAAGGGCGGCAAAAAGTTTGGCATGGGCGCCGCCAGCAACTCCATCACCCAGACGAGGAACCTCACCTTCCAGCTCGAGACTGGCGGCGCTCGCATCTTGGACATCCGACCGTTCCTGATGGAAGACGACAACGTGGGGTACCGGATCTACGAGTCCCACGGCACCATCGTCGGAGGGCAGTGGCACGGGATGCACGGGGCATCGTTGGAGGAGATGGTCGAAATGGTTAACGACTTTAACCGGAGGTACCCCGGCGAGCTCATCATTTGGGACGTCCACCCGTCGCAGGCCATGTTCCGCAAGGACGTGGCGAGCAGGGTCAGGCACATGGAGGAGCCGGAACGCGGCATCCTCTACCACGAGTTCAAGGCGCTCAAGAACCGGCTCGCGGTCCCGGACAACGAGGACCTGACGCTCTGGCCGGTCGAGCGCTTCATCGCCAACGGCACCTCGGCCGTCTTGATCCGCGTCCCCGCGGGCTGGGCCAAGGACGACGAGTTCCCCGGCAGCCGGGAGGGCTTCATCACGACCAACAGCTTCCCCGTCACGCAGGCCTGGACCAACAACGAGTACACACAGCACCTCGTCCCGGCGCAGATCGAGCAGCTCGAGCGAGCCAAGCCCAAGCGCAACTCCAGGCTGTTCTTCGCCGACTGGATCCTGACGCAGAAGGGCGTCGACGTCATCCTGTCGGCCCAGCCCCTCGTCGTGGGCTCCATCATCACCTACAAGGCCCTCTTCACCGAGTACTGGGCGGCCCTGACGACGGAGCGGTACCCGAACTGGATCGCCACGGATGGCATCCACTCCAACGAGCTCAAGGCCTACATCGTCGCCCTGAACCACTGCCTCGTCGCCAGGAGGTGCGGCAAGATCAAGCCCTTTGCCAAGGACACGCCTCTGAATCACTCGCCCGGCTTCAAACACAGCCCAGACTTCACACACCATGGTTACGATTGGAGGAACAGTGAGGACAACGTGAGGAAGAAGGAGCAGGCCGAGGCGGACGCACGGAAAAAGCAGCAGGAGATTGCGGATGAGATGTGGTGGTGAAGAGCCTCACGGCCCATCACTCCTTTGCCACTTGGCGTTAGACGTCTTGACGAGAGCGGCCGTGAATGAAACCCAGGGAATGGATGTGCTCAAAAAAGACACCAGCAGAGATCGATCTGGGGCGCGGAATTGCCGATGGTGGTGATGTCAGCAACTTGAAACCTTTGGACTGGTCAACGGATGACTGTAGTACACGTCTGCAAGCTGAATACGAAACAGCCCAGCCATCAAGCTTTCGTACGCGCATGCGGCAGGAAGGACTGTGGCGATGCATATAGGTACCTACCTACGGATACAACAATATCGTACAATACCTGCGACCTCCGCCACATCCACCCAAGTACGGCCTGGCCTATCAGAGGCGTGGCTTCAGTGTGGTGGTGGTGCGCCCCAAGAGGCATTATCGACGACAACGACAACTCGTTACGGGAGTACGGATACAACAATGACTTGAGCGGCCAATCAAGCAAAGAAATGCAGCCAAGATCTCTTCTTGACCTTCTGGAATAGTATAGGCAACGTCGATCCGGCGGCGGAACTCACTTCTTGACCGCTTCATGCAGCCAAGAGTGGGGTTTCAGACGTCTTCAGCCAGCCAGCGGAGGTTCAGAGAAGACAATCTGATCATGGCACAATCCATGGTATGCCATGGCGGCTTGGGATCGGTACTTGGGCATAAGGAGTACATGTGGGCCAAAGAGTGGTCGATCAGGGATCGGAATGAAGGAGCTGGGAGACGAAATTGGGAGGTAGCCAGGTAGCCAGGTATCGAGGTCCTAAGACTGCCGGAATAACTACTGAATATTAACTAGGCACTGGGGTTCATTGATATTGGCCCCAACCGCGAAAAAAATAATTTCAAAAAGATTTAAATCTCCGGGACAGCTCCATCAAACGGTAGCAATTACCGGACTGCTGGAGCGTCCATGAAGTACTAGGTACTTCGTTATAGGCACACGTGACAATGCCGAGAAACCATCTATCCGAGCGGCTTCGGCGACACCGCCCAGTGCTCTCACCATCAACAGAGAGCCGAGTCTCCGTCTAAACAGGCCAGAGTCTTGCCGAATGCAACCACCGGCATATGTCATCCAAGACCTGAACAATGAACGTTCGTAAGATATGGCCAGCAGGCCCCCCGAGCACCCTCGACGGGCCACTAACACTCATGTCTGCGAGACACCTGCTGCATGGTCCGGTCTTTTCGTCATGTGTCCAGGGGGGGTTGGAGGGGAAATGATAATGTATCATCCACCATCAGGCCCTCGGCTTTTTTCTTTCTTTCGTCCAAGCCCAACCTAGATTGTTGGGGAAGCGCCTGTTGACGGTGAGAGTTGATGGCTGGCTGATGAACTAATAGCATCTGCATGTCCCAGAGTCAAAAAAGACTTGCCCTCAGTCGGCGGCCGTCTCTGGTGGCCTTGTGATGGGATGGCTGACAGCAATTGATTGATGAGGTATATATAAATATCACACATTATCCCCTCTTGGACATGGCGGCATGCCTCTTGCTTCTTTTTCTGCCTCAACGTGTGGATGACGTTTTGTCGCCGTTTTGCTGACCTACCTACGGATACCGTTACACGTAATATATACAGACAGCCTCCATCCAGCACAAGAGGCGCTGGATCGGACAGAACCAGAGCCGTCAATAACGCTCGCTCGCTCATCATTCGCGCCGGCCGGTCGCCCAACAAACCGGGTGGCCAAGCAAACGCCCCCCGGCTGACGACGCCGGAACACGCTTCCATCCGGACAGAACTGAGAAAACCTCGATTCCCCCACCAGGTTCCCAGGGCCGAGCCTCAATCTCAGCCACTGAGGGCTCTTTCTGGTAAGGGGACGCTGTGCCAGGAATACCCCAGACGCCGCGTTTAGCCTTACGGAGCCCCGTTCCAAGCGTCGGGTCCCGTTCACTAGTGCTGGAAGGGTAGCTTTCGTCGACGCCGGTGTTGGACCAACAAATTACAGGAACGACGGACAAATCCGCATCCTCGTCTGGCGCGCGCCTCGTCGATCCTCGAAGGCCTCTGCTTCTTGGCTCTAGAGGTTGTTGTGGCATCTGCGGTTTGTTACGTGTTTTGGGGTAGGGATCAGGGTGTTTATCAAAAAAACCCAGCTTTGTTAGCGCGAGGTGAGTTTGAAGCTCTTGGTTCTTGGTTCTTGGTCTTGGTTCTTGGTACTTGTTGCTTGGCTTTCTTTGGACCCTCGCCATCCACACCCAAACACCCAAAGACGATACACCCTGCACCCCTGCTCGCTTTTCGCGTGCTTTCTGGGGGCGTGGAGCCACGCACTGCACTGCGGCGTTGCAAGCAGAAAAGGGACTTTGTCAGAACAGCTCTCTCTCTTGGCTGCTGTGCCGAACAGCGAAGGCCAAGCCTCATTGACTGGCTCGTACCTCGTCACCACGAGTAGTCACCTTTTCTTTTCGCCTCGGCCGCGGTCGCCATTCCTCCCCTCCAACAGCGAACTGAGTTCCGAAGATCCGACCAAGCGCCTCGCCAAGCGGCTCCAATGGCCTGCTGATCGATGCAACTCATCGTTCCAAACCATGCCAATATAACCCCGGCCGTCCTACGGCCCCAGTCCACTCTCGCCCATTGAACCACCATCCATCGCCCAAAATCAAATCCCCAGCGAACCCAGCTCCTTAATTTCGTCCTGGAATAGCAAAATCCTCACGCCTCTTCCTGAGCCTCAATCTTCCCTTTATCTCATTGTCGAGTGACCGATTCTTTCTCTTCTTCTCTTTTTCTTCTTCTTCTTCTTCCCCCCCCGTCTGTCTCTGACTGATCCCGTACCTCAACACTTGAGAGAGGCTTTGTCACTCAGAGACGGAAACGGCATCGCGCTTACACGCTCTTACCCATCTGCCGTAACTTGCCCGATTCGGCAGAGTCGAGTGCCTCAAGCTGAGCAGCCAACTCGAACTCCTTTTGGCCTTTGAATCTTCCATCAACAGCAAATACTATACAATTCAATGACTGCAGAGTCTAAATCAACACCTCAGATCGAAATCATGGCGTCTACTCCTACTACGACAACGACAACGACCAAACCTCGAGGGGTGCCCCGAGACACAGGGTTCCCTGAGCCCTTCAATGACGGTTCGTTCATCACCAAACCTGGCTGGCAAACTGAATGAAGGCAGCAGTACTGACCATCTTGCAGTCCGCAACACCACTCTGCCGCACCCTGAGGCGGATCTCTCACCAAACGCCTGTATTAGTCAAGAAGATGTCAGCCCCGACCGCGCACTCAGTCGAACTCGGCGATCCTTTCTGAGGAAGAAGCGGCGCACCCTCAACCACGGACGCATCACTCCCACGTCCGAGGCCCTCTACAGCGTCCTGTCCCTGGTCAACACGGATCCCGGAGACAACGACAGCATCAGGTACACGAACCAGTCCACGTCCAGCCTTCGCCCATCCATGTCTAGTATCCGGCTCTCCAAGGACGAAACCGACAGTCTGGCATCAAGAAACACGAGGAGAGAGGAGGAAGAGACACCGCCGACTTCGCCCGACGTCCCATCGCATCGCTCCAAGAAAGGATTCATGATGAAGTGGCGAAAGGACTAGTGGTGCTTCAGCTGAGCTTGCCAGAGAACGGCCAACCACTCTCTCTGCTGATACATACGACGTACACGGCCGAACTTGATGACCTAGATGACAGCATCGCTCCGATGCACAACTTGGATTTTTCTTCTCATTTGTGGATAGCACGGCGTTTTCTGGGCTTGGGGCAGGTTTTGGTTTGGGGGTGTTTGTTTATCTGGAAGACGGGGACACCAAAAGGCGAATATGTATTTACAATGCAGTCCCTCAGGCAGGGAAATGCGGGGAGCACGATGCTCCTTCAACAAGCCATCAAGGCTGGGTAGATGCCGATATGGACATTCTTTTGATGAATTAATCAAGGCTATTGTCATGAAGGTGGTCATCAGTTTTGCACGATACAAATGGCCATGGCACGCTAACAATCCGAGCTCTCTAATAAAGCCACGCATTCTGCCTTTGATCATGCCCCCCCCCCCCTTCTCTCTCTCTCATGCTCCGGAGTTCATGTCTTCTCGCAACTCAAGCTCAGCTCCCCCTGTAGGTAGTGTAGCTGTAGGGGCTCAGCAACAAGGGCACGTGGTAGGTCTGGTGCTCCTCGACGCGGAACGTGACGGTGACCTCGGGGAAGAAGGTCTTGTCCTCGCCAAAGTAGGAGGCGGTGTCGAAGCGCAGGGTCCAGCGGGAGGGGCCCTGGCCCTTGCGCTGGTCGAGCACGTCGAGGAGGGTGTAGACGGGCACCTCGCCGGCGGCGTCCTCGGAGCTGTAGGGCAGCCATACGAGGACGCGGCCGTCGTCGTCGGTGATGGACTCGAAGGTGCTGGGCTGGGGGCCGTGAGGGTGACCGGCCGTCGAAGGCGGGACGGGGCCCTCGAGGCGGACACGGATGCCCCGGGCGGGGCGGCCGGCCTGGGTGTCGAGGACGTGGCAGGTGATGGGGTCCTTGGCGGCCGAGGGTGAAGCCATCGCGAGCGATAGTTTCAAGCGAGGTTGGGAAAAAGGTTGGTGGTTGAAGGAGGGTATGTTGCAGCTGTGGTGGTGGGTGAGGTTGACGTCAAAAAGGTGGGGAAGTAAGTAGTTACACTGGGGGAAGAGCTCTTAATAAAGGGTACGAATGTATCAACCTTGTTTTCCCACCTGATGATATTCTCAGGCAGTGATGAGCTGGCCAAGGACGAGAGAAGAAGAGAAGAGGAAACACGCGGCAGGAGGCAAAGATAGGACGACAGGGGGGGCTAATTACTGCCTTGGCTGATGCCCAGCAGCAGCAGCAGCAGCAGCAGCAGGAAGGAGTAAGCCGTAGAGAGAGGAGGGGATGAATGAATGATGTGATGTGATTGGTTTGTATCACTTTAGTACTTGGTCTTTTAATTCGTTGGCTATAATAGACGACAAGTTCAGCATTTTGGGGAACGTGGTGAGGTAGGTAGGACGCGGCAGCAGATAGCAAAAACACAGGCAGTCGCAGTCCTAGTGCTGTAACGAGCTGTTGGCTGAATCTGGCTTGTCTGGGAAGTATCGAGGGCAAGTCCTAGGTTCACTGCCATGGACCTGCCTGCTGACCTCTGGAGCTGTGGATGAATGATGAATGGCGGGGAGGCATGACACAATAATACATACAAGAATGGGTAATACCTGCCTGGGGATGATGCACTTATTGTGTCCGAATCTACCCCTCCAACTTTTGACCGCCAGCCAGGCTTTTAGCCCACACAGTTCCTCCCAACAGCCAGAAAGAGCTTCTAGAAGATAGCAGAATCCTTGATTCGAGACCCCCCTTGCCTGCGCTCTGCCTCCTTGTTAAAGCAGAATTCATCATAACTGAAATTGTCCATCTCCTCACTACCACCAAACCACGCATCCAACCACCATGTCCACCGCAGTCATCTCGGCCGAAGACGCCCTTGAGCCCTCTCTCCAATCCCTCCTCGACCAGCGAAGCCTCCGCTGGATCTTCGTCGGCGGCAAGGGCGGCGTCGGCAAGACCACCACCTCGTGCTCCCTCGCCATCCAGCTCGCCCGCGTCCGCCGCTCCGTCCTCCTCATCTCGACCGACCCTGCGCACAACCTCTCGGATGCCTTCTCCCAGAAGTTCGGCAAGGAGGCCCGCCTCGTCAACGGCTTCGACAACCTGAGCGCCATGGAGATCGACCCCAACGGGAGCATACAGGACATGCTGGCTGGCCAGGAGGGCGCCGACGACGTCAATGCTGCGGCTGGCGGGCTGGGAGGGATGATGCAGGATCTTGCATTCGCGGTATGTTTTGTTGCTGTTGTTGGGTATCATGATGGTGGCATACACTGACATCCGAGTGATAGATCCCCGGTATCGATGAGGCCATGTCCTTTGCAGAGGTCCTTAAGCAGGTCAAGTCCCTGTCGTACGAGACCATCATCTTCGACACGGCCCCCACCGGTCACACCCTCCGCTTCCTCCAGTTCCCGACCGTGCTCGAAAAGGCCCTCGCCAAGGTCTCCCAGCTGTCGTCGCAGTACGGGCCCCTCGTCAACAGCTTCCTCGGCTCGGGCGGCCAGCTCCCCAACGGCCAGAACCTCAACGACATGATGTCCAAGCTCGAGTCGCTGCGCGAGACCATCTCCGAGGTCAATACTCAGTTCCAGGACGCCGAGCTCACCACCTTTGTCTGCGTCTGCATCGCAGAGTTCCTGAGCCTGTACGAGACGGAGCGCATGATCCAGGAGCTCGCCGGCTACGGCATCGACACCCACTCCATCGTCGTCAACCAGCTGCTGTTCCCGGGCAAGGCCAGCGAGTGCGACCAGTGCAACGCCCGCCGCAAGATGCAGCGCAAGTACCTGGACCAGTACGAGGAGCTTTACGCCGAGGACTTCAACGTCGTCAGGATGCCCCTGCTTGTCGACGAGGTCCGCGGCAAGGAGAAGCTCGAGAAGTTTAGCGAGATGCTCGTCACTCCTTACGTTCCTCCGGAGTAAAATACCACCGCCAAACTAGAGTCACACACAATACAGGGCATTCATTGATAGGATGGGGACATGATAACAAAACAAAGAGAGAAACGGTCATGTAGCGCATAGAGGAGAACATGGGACGGGCGTGGAGTTGTTTTTAGGGATTCGGCGGTCTCTCAACGAGAAGTACACGCCATGGATTGCGCATACATGCGCATAGTCAGTCACAAGAGAGACATACCCAATGCTTTTTCTTCTTCTTTTTTTAAAAGCGTTATTTATTCGGTTTTTTTTTTAAAAAAAAATTGACTTCGCGTTGCCTCGCGCAAGTACTTCCCTCCTCGCAAATATTCATGAATGTTTCTCTAGTCCCCTATCCCAGAGACTCGAGGATGATGGAATAAAATGTACCGATCTTCAGGTCGGCACCCCCTCAGAGACCTAATTTCTCCCAAACTCCGTTCTGCCAATAATGCAGCAGTAGCAATGAAAACAACCCTTTGCCCGCCCCTCCTCCCCTAAGCCCAGATCCAGATGGCATCCTTGTAGAGTGTGGTGGAATAATACCGGCCATGGTGTGTGTATGCATAGTTGTACATGTAAGTAGTCGGTCGTAGTTCCCCTTTGGCCGAGATCGTGAGAAACCAAAAAAAAAAATCGCTGATCAAAGTCAAAAGTCGTAAAAACGGCGCGACGGTTCCTTCAGTTTTTCAGAGCTCCCGGTAGTCGCTGGGTCGGACCCTGCGCTGCTTGTTCTGGTGCCGATGAGGGTTGACGGGCTTGCGGAAGTATGCGTCGTCCTCGCCGGCGCCTTGCGGGAAGTTGCCTCCGTTCTGGAAGCCGTTCATGCCCCCGCCGTTCATGCCCCCATTCATACCTGCGTTCATGCCTCCATTCATGCCCGGGTTCATGCCGCCCATGCCGCCGTTCATGCCGTTCATGCTCATGCCGTTCATCCCCATGTCCCATCCGTTCATCCCGTTGAATCCGCCATTCATCCCGGGGAACCCTGGCATGCCCATCATGTTGGGCATGCCCATCATGCCCATGCCCATGTTCATGTTGCCCATGTGGGGCATTCCCATCATGTTAGGCATCATCGGCATGTTGTTGAACATCATGCTGTTCATGGGCATGTTCATACCCATGCCGTTGGCCATGTTGGGCATCATGTTCTGCTGGTTCTGCATCGCCTTGGGGCCCTTGGGGATTCTGGGATTGTCGAGGATGTCGTCTGCGGGTCGTTTCTTGGAGTTGGCGTCCGCCGGCTTCGTGCCGTCCACTTGATTGTTGTTGTCTGCGTCCTGGGAGGTATGGACGAGGCTCTTGGGGCCTGTCGGCGGCGATTTAACGCTTGCGGATTGCGAAGCTGGCGACTTTGACTTGTCATTGGCGGGTGAGCCTGCGGGCATGTCGGCCGTCACGCCCTCTGACCTCTGCTCCGGCTTGTCATCAGTCTCCTCTGCTGGCTTGGACTCGGCCTCGTCAGTTGCCTTGGCTTCACCGGTGGCCTTGGGCGACGCGGGTGGAGAGCTTCTGGCTGTCTCCTTCTCCTTGAGGTAGTCCTGAATCTTCTTTGATGTCTCCTCATCTGGCAGCAGGTTATCAATCAGCACGCCCTCTGATTGGCATGCGGGACAAACGAAGTCGCTTTCGATGAGAGCATTGGTGATGCAATCATTACAAAACGTCTTCTGGCAGCAGGGAGTCTTCATTGGCTCTATGAACATCTTCTTGTCGATCGAACACTCCAAGCCCCGTTCTTGAATCTCCTTGTCCTCGGGCAATGATGCCTTGACGGCAGACGCAGACTTGGCCTTGGCCTGGAACTGTTGCCAGGATGCTGTGTCGGGCTCGGCGACGACAAAATCTCCATCAGCGTTCACCATGATGCCGGAGGGGCGTTTGGATTCATCGCCGTCAGTCTGCGCCAGTACGACCGACTTGTCGACCTTTTGCAAGAATGAACGCGGGATACCTGTGGTTCGCTTGACGCGTGGCCGGTTGTCGAACTCGGGATCATCGTTGGTCGGGCACAGCTGGATCCAGTGGCCCTTGTTGCCGCATCGATAGCAGATGTAGCCGTTTGGTGGGTCGTGGTCTGGCACATTCGCCGGCCGCTTTGCCCCGGCCTTGAAGACTGGTGTCTGGCTACGGTGGCATTAGCATCTGCAGTGCATTCGCCTCTGTCATGTTGAACTTACTGTGACATCTCCTCTTGCTGAGCTGACCACTGCTCCGTCTGAGCTGCGAACATGGCCGCCATCTTCTCCTCCTCGGTCATGGCATTGTTCATTTGGTTGATTGCATCAAAACTGGGTTTGGATGCCGAAGCCTTTGCCGCTTGTTCCTTGCGACCAGCGTTCTTCGCCGTCACAGGCATCTTCCCGGAGACATAACGAGCAGCACGCCCGGCGCCCGGCTTAAGCGCCGGTTGGCGTCGAGCGATCACCGTTGTAGATCTGGGAATGATGGTGGTGTCATCGTCGTACTCTACAGCTGGGTTAGTGAAATCCATGTCTGGCATCGGGTGCATCAACTTACCCTCGCTATTGTCGTCGGTGTAAATGTGAAGGTCGAAGTCGGTGCCATCACCAAGCCCACTCCTGGTGATGATCTCACGCTTGAGCTCGAAGACTGAGATACCGGTACCATCGAATTCGACTCTAGTGGGCTCCCTTTGGGACTTGAACTTGAAGAAGACGGAGGATGTCATTGTGGCCGAAATGTGCTGCGTATTTCCTACAAGGAACCAAGATACCACGGCACGAAAACAACAGGAAGAAGTTGTAGTTCAAATATCGCAGGTCGAAAAAGAATTCCAAGGTCGGAGCGTTCGGCCGCACAAAGCACTATTGTGAGTATTGATTGGTTGGTGTTTGTCAAGAGGGTACTCTTTGTTTCTTCTGTTCGTTTTCTTTCTTGCACTGCCGTGCCTCTTTCAACTCTCAGATGAACGGAAATAATCAATTTTGATTGTACTTTTCGGGAACAATAGTGGCAATAGGGTTAAAAAAAAAAGAGAGAAGGGTGCAACGAATAAGGAGTACAGTCTGGCCAAAGAAAACAGCCAGAAGAGACAACCCTGAAACTCCTCCTCACTTTCCAGTCACCACGTTTGTTAAACCAGTGTACCAGCGATCATTCAAGTTAGTGCGTCGTCCAAGAATCTACGCCTTTTCGAGAACAGGCCAGCGACACGGAATACGGAGGTATCTTAAAGCAAGGGGAGGCGGTTGATCGAGCCCGCGTGACGAGAACGAGAGCGAGAGCGCGTCAGGAAGCCTCGCGTAGCGCCAGGTGGGAAGAGGGCAGTTTGCGGTCGTCGAAAGCAAGAGGTAAGGATCGCCCGCGGGTAAATTAAAGGAAGGGCAGTGAGACGCCTGCACTGATGTCGTGAATCTGGTCGTCGATTAAGGAGTATGCGACGGATAGGCGACGATGGTTAAGTGACGACTTGTGTGGGGAGAGGAAGAGTCTTCGACGGGAACAAAAGCACCTTGCCCCTGGCTTTGTAAGCAGCCAAGCAGACCAGACCCAGGCAGCGACCTAGGCCGCAGTCGGTGAATTGGGAGGGGCAATTCCATGTTCCGGTTCGAGATCGGAGAGAGGTTTTTACGTTCCGTCACCATGTGACGTGACACACAGACACACAAACGGCTGGTGACATTTGTCCCAAATCAACCCGCTTGTTTCTCCTGACTAATCGTAACACGGCTTATCTCCATTGGCTGCCGTCTATAGCCGCTTGCTTGCCTTTGGTTGCTCTCCCATTGCTCGACTGAAGCTGCCCCGCCATAAGGTGAGTCCTCAGCTGTGTTGCATCACTCATCAGCCAGATAGAGCAGGTCTGGCGTAATGCCCCGCACCTTCCTCTTTAATAGGGCAGCTCTGTGTTGTTCTAGAGCACGACTCCCCAAAAGGCCCTTTATATCGGCACACACCTCCCGTTCTACCCTTCAACACACAAACCCATTCTCTCCATCGCCTCGATCACCTCGATCATACCTAACAGACTCCATCCGCGCCCACCAAGCAAAGACGATGGCTCCCCAGCTTGACGGTTTCTTCAAGCAGGTCGATAGCTCCGCCGACGACTTCATTGAGCGTCTGCGAAAGGCCGTTGCCATCCCCTCCATCTCGGCTGAGGATGCCCGCCGCCCCGATGTCGTTCGTATGGGAGAGTGGCTCGGCGAGGAGCTCAAGAACCTTGGAGCCTCGGTAGAACTTCGACCGCTGGGCAAGCAGCCCCACAAGGAGCACCTCGATCTTCCTCCGGTTGTCCTTGCGCGATACGGAAACGACAAGAACAAAAGGACCATCCTCGTCTACGGCCACTACGATGTTCAGCCCGCCGAGAAGAGTGATGGCTGGGCTACCGAGCCCTTTGATCTCACCGTCGACGAGAAGGGCCGCATGTTTGGACGTGGAGCCACGGATGACAAGGGTCCTGTCCTGGGCTGGTTGAACGCCATCGACGCTCACCAGAAGGCGGGCGTCGACTTCCCCGTCAACTTGCTCATGTGCTTCGAGGGTATGGAGGAGTATGGTTCCGAGGGTCTAGATGACCTCATCAGGGAGGAGGCCAAGAAGTACTTTGCGGATGCCGAGGTCGTCTGCATTTCGGATAACTACTGGCTCGGCACTGAGAAGCCTTGCTTGACTTATGGCCTTCGTGGCTGCAACTACTACTCGGTCGAGATCTCTGGCCCTGGTGCCGACCTTCACAGTGGTGTCTTTGGTGGTACCGCCCAAGAGCCCATGACTGACCTCGTCCGAGTGCTCGGCTCGCTGGTTGATACCCACGGCAAGATCCAGATCCCCGGCATCATGGAGCAGGTTGCGGCTGTTACCGCCGATGAGGAGGGCCTCTACGAGGACATCTCTTTCACCATGGATAACATCTATGAGTCCCTGGGCAGCAAGACGACCATCTTTGAGGATAAGAAGAGCACTCTGATGGGCCGCTGGCGATACCCATCCCTGTCCCTGCACGGTGTGGAGGGTGCTTTCTCGGCCCCCGGGGCCAAGACTGTTATCCCCGCCAAGGTGATTGGAAAGTTTTCGATCAGGACCGTCCCCGACATGGACATTGACACCACCAACGAGTGTGTGTACAAGTATGTGGAGGAGCAGTTTGCCAAGCTCAACAGCAAGAATACTCTGAAGGTTTTCGCTCAGCACACTGGCAAGTGGTGGGTGGCGTCGCCCAAGCACTGGAACTTCACGGCAGCCGCCAAGGCCGTTGAGCGGGTGTGGGGTGTTCAGCCCGACTTTACTCGTGAGGGTGGAAGGTATGTTGCTCCGTTTGTGAGATATTGTCTTGTCTGCTAATCTGCCTCGACAGCATTCCTGTGACCCTGACCTTTGAGGAGGCCACTGGCAAGAATGTGCTCTTGCTTCCCATGGGTAGCTCGACCGACGGCGCGCACTCGATCAACGAGAAGCTGGACAAGCGAAACTACATTGAGGGAATCAAGTTGCTGGGAGCTTACCTGCACTACGTTGCTGAGGAGCCCAAGGCTTGATCTAGACTTCCATATTAATGATAGTATCATGAGAAGAACATGAAGTTATTTTGAACGGACAATTTGATCTTGGCCGTTATGGCTTGAATGCGTGAATCGCCTATGCTTGATCAAAGCATACTGGGTAGATGACGTCTTTATTTTGCCTTGACGCAAGAGCACTGCAATTTGGAGTAGATAACATTGAGTGCACAAAGACTCGGCTTTATTTCACAATAACAAACAATCCTTTGAGAGCGAGTTTGAGCCCATTTTATGTCAACTCAAGCTGGACCTAGAGTTCAGTTCTGATGAGAGTGTTCCATAACGATACGTACCTTGACCCCTCGTTTCCAGGCTCTCAGCCGCCGTTTTAGTAGCCCCTCCTCCACCGCCCTTGATTTGTTTGAGGTCCGGTGATCGCTGCCCGGATGAGCCGCCGAGGATGACCAAGTGACCATCGCATCATGCTCACGGAGAAATGCTCAGACTTCTCACCTTCATCCACCGTTTCACCAACTCACTGTAATACTACTCCTGTCTTGCTCTCTCCAAACCGTCGGAATCCCAACTTCCAGCATTCCCAGGCTCTGACAAAGGCCCCTATGCCACTGGTGCTGTCCACGCCCGCCCTGTAGGTAGCATATCGCACGGGACCTTGAATCGAGCGATAGACTACAAAAGTTGGAAGAACCATCAGACTTTGACGATACTTTGACTCTTTTTGAGCCACACACACGGATCACAAATTTGGGGATTGTACAAAGGTGTCAATCCCGACCGCCGAGATGGTTCGCGAAAGTGGCATCTCGGCCACCAAGCCCATCTTTCCAACCTACCTGCTGCCGAGTCTCAAGCTCGCCTTCTCTCGTCGCCACTCGGCCTCTTCAAGCTCCGCGACCGAATCGCCCGGCTCCTCCGCCGCCACGACTCCGGCAAGCTCACCTCCAAATCACGGCCTCTTGAGCAAGACCGAGACCAGCAGTCCTCGGCTGTCCCGCACAGCTCCGAACACGCTCCGCTGCTCGAGATGTTCTGCCGACCTTGCCTTCGCCTCGCAGATAATCTCCAAGGGGTTCACCGGCCGGTACGGCCGTGCATTCCTCGTCGCTCCACCCGCTCCCCCGGCGCCGCAGACACTGAGCAACGTGCGGGTCGGCAAGAGCGAGAACCGGCAGCTCGTGACCGGATGGCATATCGTGGCGGACATCACCTGCGGGACATGCTCGAGCAAACTCGGATGGAAGTACGTGGATGCCAAGGAGCAGGGCCAGAAGTACAAGGTTGGCAAGTTCATCTTGGAGACGGAGCGAGTGGTCACCTTCCGAAGCTGGGAGGATGCCACCGACCTCGAGGACGTTCCCGAGTCGCCCGATCCGGGCAGCGGCAAAGATGACGACGAAGAGATCGTGTTTGATTCCGACGACGAGGACGAGTGCGAGGACATCTTTGCCGGGACTTGGGATCCTGAAGTTGCCGAGAGGAGGCGAAGCAGAATGACGGGCCGACCGAGTCAGCAGGCCGAGAGCAACGCGTAGGCATCGTCGCTGGGCTTTCTTTGGAGATATGCATTTAGATCGGCGTCAAGGGATGGATGGATGGATGGATTTTACTCGGACGATGAGGCTCACAACGGGAGAGGGGAAATACCTTAAAGAGAAGGAAACATTGACGGGCGGGATGAAATTGTTTGCACCTTGTCAGCGATTCATCAAGCATCGAGCTGCTTATTACCCCATACTATTAGACTATTGAATTCGAGCTACTGTCTCACACATCAGTGGAATCTATGTGGCTATCGTTAACCCAACGTCTAGACTCGCGACGAGGCTGGTCGAGTTCCTGACGACGATGCTGGGGTAACCGTTGAGAATGGGCTCCGGGCTGGACTTGACTTGTTTCCACCTCGTCTCATTCATCGGCTGCATGACATGCATGTGCGTTGTCTGACAGCAGCATCCCTTGATTGCGACGTCTCTGGGAATCTGATCATACTGACGGCGACCTTTTGTGATTCTAGATGGTCATTAGAAACCACGGCTCTAAAGATGCCCAGGATCTAACCGGGGCAGCCCTTCGAGGACGACACGGAAACTGGGGATGCCATGCGCCTCAGCATACTGTATGTTTTCTCTGTCCAAGCTGGGTGCTGTCTTGGCATGGCAGTCACTGCCGCTACAGGTTGCAAGGATTACAAATGTTAAGAAGTGGGCATTTCGTGAATTGTGGCAAAGTATCGCAACATTATTTTCTCTTATTTTCTCCCTGTAACTATAGTATCGCAACAAACCCACTTATGATCAACAGGGCCAAGTTGAGATCATCCATCAAATCAGAAGAAGAATACTAAACCCGTCCCTATTGCAATGAAGGACTCGAGATTAGTCAGGGTACCTTTGGCGAATAACAATTGTAATCCTGGCAACCTGTAGAAGCCCGGCAGTCGAGCGAACCTTGATTTTATCGCATGATGGCACCTGCCGAATTTCCCAGCCCTGCGATATCGGGCATCCTATCCTGGGGAAGGTTGCCTGTTAGTGGTGTGGGAAGGCGGCAGTGGGGGGAAATATGGGGGGGCAGTTCTTTGTTTGCCCCTGCAGCAGAGCGCCTCCCTGCTGCGTGATATCGTCACAGCAATGGATGGAACCCGACAGGCAGGCAATGAAAAAAGATAGTGGAGAGGGGGATTCAAGAGTGAAACACTGCATCCCCTCAACCCTCACCGAACAACTCTTGCATCCATTGCGTCCCTTGTTTCCCCCCACGTCCTCGCCATCTCAAGCCTCACAATCCTCTCACCGCTTTCACCGTTCTCCTTGTTGGGAAGCTCGGTCAGCGACACCAAGTCATCAATACTGTATTGTCACGAACCCCATTCCAAGAGGCCCAAGCTCTCCGCCACTTTTCCACTTGTCTCCTCTTCAAAGCCCCCATAACTGTCGTCATCCCCTACAATTCCTCTACTGCAGTCCTCCAGCTTGTTTTGTTTTTTTACGAGCCCTCGTGACTAGTCCCTGTTTCCGATCCCTGCCTGGCTGACACCGTCCGTGGCTCTTTGCTTCTCTCCTGCCGGTGCCATAACTCACGAACCTGTTCGTTTCTATATGTGATTCTGCCTCACATCCTCTCCATCGAGCCAGCCCCGCCTTTGTCCTCTTCAAGTTGACGACACTCTCAATCTATCCATCGCCATGACCGCGCCTTCTGGACACCGCTCGCGCGGTTCTGATGACCAAGGCGTCTTTGATGATGCCAAGACATATTACGCCGAAGAGCGTCACTTGAACCGTGCCGGTCCCCGCACCCGAACTTACTCCCAAGTGAGCATCCCAAGATCCCTCGGAAGACGACATATGCTGACTCGACCGGCTTAGAACAGCCTGATGCGCCAGTTTGAACGAATTGGCCTTCGAGAGCCCTTTCGACGAGGCAGCCACGGTGAGCACCCGACTCTCGGACGGCATTGGCAAGACGTCTTGTGATGCTAACATTTCCCGCCAGATGAGAACACCCAGCAGAGCCGTCGATTCCTCATCCAAGTAGAACCGACCCTAGAGAGCCTCCAGCTTCAGGAAGATACCGATGGAAATATGCAGATCACAATTGAGGATAATGGCCCCAAGGTGATCTCATTACGAACGGCTGCTTCGGCTGGACACAACCGCTTTGACGTCCGTGGAACTTACATGCTGTCCAACCTCCTCCAGGAGCTGACCCTGGCCAAAGAGTTTGGGCGAAAGCAGATCGTCCTGGATGAGGGGAGACTTAACGAAAACCCCGTTGACCGTCTTTCTCGCCTGATTCGTGATCACTTCTGGGAGGGGTTGACGAGGCGTATTGATGCATCCACCGTCGACATTGCCGCTCGGGATCCCAAGGACTGGACTGATGACCCCCGCCCGCGAATCTATGTGCCATACGGCGCCCCAAGGCAGTTCGAGTTCTACAAGAGGGTGGCTGAGGAGCGCCCTGATATGCGGCTGGATGTCCAGCTGCTGCCCGAGAAGGTCACTCCTGAATTGGTGCGCGACATGAACGATGCCCCCGGTCTCTTGGCTGTAGACGTGGAGGAGACTGAAGACCCGGAGAGCACTGCCGGATGGTCTCTCAAGGGAGTCCCGTTTGTCGTTCCCGGCGGTCGCTTCAACGAGCTATACGGATGGGACAGCTACATGGCGTCCCTGGGTCTCCTCATCAACGACCGAGTTGACTTGGCCAAGGGCATGGTGGTGAACTTTTGCTTCTGCATCGAGCACTATGGAAAGATTCTGAACGCTACTCGATCATACTACCTGTGTCGATCACAGCCCCCCTTTTTGACCGACATGGCTCTTCGGGTCTACGAAAAGATCAAGCACGAGCCGGACTCGAAGGAGTTCCTCCGACGGTCAATCCTGGCAGCCATCAAGGAGTACCACAGCGTCTGGACCTCGGAGCCCCGCCTCGACCTCATCACTGGTCTCTCGAGATATAGACCGGAGGGAATGGGCGTGCCTCCTGAGACAGAAGCCACCCATTTTGTGCACATCCTTGAGCCCTACATCAAGAAGCACAACATGTCTTTCCAAGAGTTTGTACGAGCTTACAACCACGGGGAAGTGAAGGAACCTGAGCTTGACGAATACTTCCTGCATGACCGTGCTGTTCGAGAGTCGGGCCACGACACCTCATACCGGCTGGAGGGTATTTGCGCAAACCTAGCTACCATTGACCTCAACTCGCTCCTCTTCAAGTACGAGACCGACATCGCGCGAACTATCCGGAGTCTGTTCAACGATAAGTTAGCCATGCCCGAGGAGTTCTGCGCGGGAACACCGTACCAGCCAGGAGAGATCCTTACGTCGGCGGCCTGGGATCGACGTGCTAAACGCCGTAAGCTGATGATGGACAAGCTAATGTGGAACGAAGAGGAGGGTATGTTCTTCGACTACGACACGGTCAAGCAGGAGCGGTGCACCTACGAGACGTGCACGACTTTCTGGGCGCTTTGGGCAGGTATCGCGACACCCAAGCAGGCGGCCGAAATGGTCCGCAAGGGACTTCCTAAGTTCGAGGCGTACGGTGGTCTCCTTTCCGGTACGGAGAAGTCACGGGGCGCGGTTGGCCTGGAACGGCCGAACCGACAGTGGGACTTCCCGTACGGCTGGGCGCCACAGCAGATACTGGCGTGGACAGGCTTGATCCGCTATAGCTTTACAGACGAGGCGGAACGACTGGCGTACAAGTGGCTCTTTATGATCACCAAGGCGTTTGTTGACTTCAACGGCGTGGTGGTGGAGAAATATGATGTGACGCGACCAGTTGATCCTCACCGAGTGGATGCCGAATATGGCAACCAAGGCCTCGACTTCAAGGGCGTTGCCAAAGAAGGGTATGTTTCATTTGCGACCCCAGCCCCCTCGGGGGCGCCTGGCGTAGACACTGGGCTAACTGTTTGAACAGATTTGGCTGGGTCAATGCCAGCTATGTATACGGATTACAGATTATCAACGCACACATGCGGCGAGCGTTGGGCACTCTGACCCCCTACCCGACACTGATCAAGGCCATTGAGCAGAACAACGAGAAGGTGATGGCTGGCGTGTTGGGGCTGTGAGATGGATGCTACTAGGTGTCAGGAAGTCTTGGGCGCCGATGTGGTCGAGGGGGAGTGCGACCATGAAGCGCGAAATGCTTCGACGACATGTCGGTCAGGCTTGTACCCTCAGATCTGTTGGACCGGGTTTGGAATTTGGAGTGGTGCATCAGGGGCAAGAGACATGAATGAGAGGCACGCGACACGGTTCCAGCTAGATAAGATGGGGGCTGCCAGTACTACTTCAAAGTCATGTGGAAAGACGAGGGTGTGTTCTTGCTATGATGAAGATTCAAGATACATCCCAAGCCAGACTTGATTGTGTGTGTGTGTGTGAGTGAGGGTTGTCGGGACTTCAATGGATGAATATGCATCCTGATAGAATGTACGGAGTAGCATCGAGTCAAGAAATCGGATTAGAAGCAACCATTCATTCGACTGGAAGACCGAGTTGAGAGCCGAAGCTGAGTCAAAACAGTCCAGAAGAGAAGGAGTGCAGAACAACCAATGTAGGCCATGATGGGTGATGCAGGTGCGAGAATTTACATGTGATGCCATCTGGTTATGACTCGGGGAGGTTTCAAGACGGGCTTTTTGGGTGGGCGAGGTGAAATGGGAGAGGAAAAAGGAAAAAAGAAAAAGGCGGCATCAAGCTCGGGAAGTGGCCGAAGGACAGAAAGGCTGATGGAGCACGTGAGATGAATCGAGTTTACCTCCGTACTAGAAAGCGGTTTTACCTAGGTAGGTAGATGATACTCATGCATAGAGAGGGGGGGAGGAAGGAAGAAAGATTCGAGAAGCGATCTGGGATACCTATTCTCGGTAGCAGGATATGACGGATGACCGAGGTATCTTGACAGGTCCAGGGGTCCAGGGGCACTTGGGCGTTGATGCTCTGCTCTTGTCAAAAAGCAGAGAATATGCAGATGCGGCTGGGTGCATTGTGGACTTCAATCCCCGGAGGCCTGGGATAGGGGGCAAAACCACCGTGGGATTCGAGTGCCGTTCATCATCATCAGGGTTCGGTGACCGAGCGAAGCGGCAAGCGGGTTCACATGCCAGAGACCTCCGCTGCTCCGGTGAGGGCGGGACTCGGGCAAGTTCCGTCGGCCGGGTGCGGGTAACGGGCGGACGAGGCGAAGGAGATCGGAGGAAGGCCGAGATTTGTATAGATTGCAGTTGTCGTGTAGGAAAAGTGGCAGAAGAGCATCGAGGAGTTGCATTGGATTATGAGTTGCTTTGAATTGCATTGTGTGTGTGTCAATTAATATGGGTAGAGGGGGGGGGGCTCCTGGGGATGTGTAGAAGGTCTCTAGTGCTAAACAGTGCAAGGTAACCTACCCCAGATTTTTACGTCATCTCGACATGGATCAGGTTAGATGCGGTGGAGGACCAGGTATCTGGGCAATCTGAGATTTGGAGAACGCACATGCCAGGATGTGAGTCTCGCACCGGGCAGTCTTTGCCCCGAAAGAAAGCAGTCTTTGTCCCGAAAGAAAGCCAATCGAGAGGGATATTATTGATGAGTGGCTGAGCTGACATGGACATCATGTCCTGGGCACATATGTACGCAAACCTTGAGGCAGTGAGAGAGGCAGAGAGAGTCGAGAGGCTCTCTGGCTGTCATTGTTGCATCCGGTGGTTCGGCATCTCGGCCAATGGACGGCAAAAACGCTCTGGCCAGCAGATCCCAAGGTCGAGGGCCGCAGCCTTTGAGCCGAGAGACAGGCAAAGACGTCATGCAGGCTCACATTCATCAGAGAGAGAGAGAGATCTACCTGTCCAGGGGGGATGGACACCTACCGAGCTTCCGTTTTCTGTCTCCGGGCTGGGGCTGCATATGTGCATATTTCCTGCAAGCCAGCCCATATGCCAATCGCGATCTCGCTGCGGCCGCTGATTCGGCGAGGCGCCCAAAACGGAGTATATCCAGTCTGGGGTTTCTGTCTCGTTTCCCAGTTGTTGCGAGTCGTTGTCTCCAGTGCCGACAGGTCAAACTTCTTCCCAAAGCCAGAAAGGTCCTCGGTGACTGTCCGGAGGTACGTACCCACGAGGTTTACCCCCAGCCTGTACCTACGGACAATGCCCGCGCCCAGGAGCTGCGGCTGCTCGTGACGGCAACGTTCGCACTGCGTGTTGGACGGACTTCCGAGGTGAGAAGTAGTGAGCCGGTGGCTGTTTTGGGTATTCCTCGGTGGGATTCCGAGCGAGGCGCCACGGTTACTGTACGTACTGATGAGCCGCAGTCTGAAGGGAGGGAATCCCTCATGGTGACTTGCTTGACTGTAGGCTGTTGCTGAATTACCAAACCTGTACAAGCAAGAGATGGATTATAGCCGCTCGCCTGACTCGGAGAGACAAAGCAGAGAGCCCAATGGCATTCTGGAAGAGACGTGAGACCCAAGACCCAAAGCCAAAACCGAGGCCTAGGCTGACGGAAACGTCGTTTTTTTGGCGGCGGCTGGCCTCGTGATTCTGGATTTGCCGCTCTCGTGGCTCTCATCTCGTGGATGGCGGCGGGTCCCAAAAACAAGGTGCCGGTTACGTAGCTACGTACCCGCCACTAGCTTTTCCTTTCTCCCTTCCATCTCCAAACTCCACACTCCACCACCCCCCACTTACAACCTCCACTCCCCGAGCTCTCCTCTTCCAAGCCCGCCTCTGCTTTCGCTTCTGATCTTGATTGACTATCTCTCTCTGCTTGCTGGCCCAGAACCCGTCTCTCCAAATCACTACGACGACACCTGGCGTGCCGTTTTCCCCATGTCATGACTTGGGGAGTGGGCCCGCCTTGAC
>JABFEP010000564.1:0-41645 GCA_013618265.1 Fusarium albidum
TGCGCAAGTGATTGCGTAGAATGTATGCGTGTGTTGATAGCTGAGGTATCTAGAATCTAAGGAAGGTGACCGGAGGTCTTATATACTCGGGGGCGCTCTCTAGGGCTCATGAGAGGAAGTGAAGTGTTCGCCAGTGAGTAGGAGCTGTTCGCTGGTGACCGGGTCCTGTTCACCAGTGATCCGAGGTGTTCACCAGTGAACACGGCTGTCTGTCAGTGAACATGACTTCTTGGCGGGTGTATGGAGCTGGTGATTGGCGGGGGGTGAGGGAATTTACGGGGGGCGCGTGACGTAGACGTCCTTCCGTATGCAGGCCGATATATGGGTCGTGACATATTAGTATTAGGTTTTAATACTAAATTAAGGAAAAAAATAGCGTATTCTTTGCTATAGTTAATGCTAGCAGACTTTTTATATACTTCTCGTAGTTATCAGGGTCCACCCTCTGGTGACTATATTGCTTTCCTAAAGGCGCTGTCTGGCTTGGACCGCCGTCACGGGAGGACGTCCTCCAGGTAGAAGCGGTAGACGAGCGGCAAGTGACGCTTCAGAGGTGCATAGTACCCCGCAGCAATCAAGAGCCTGGATAAAGTTGGGCAGTATATGTAAGAAGCGAGATGTGACATTTTGAATCCCGACAGTCCCCCGAGCACCGACGTGCATCCTCGACTTGGCATCTCCACTACTGTCAGCAACTTTCTCTCCCTCGGGTGTAAAGCTTCTGGCAGACATCACCGGGAGACTGTGTTCGGGTTATCAACCGGGTCACCGACTCGCTTCTGCATATACTAGACGACTCAACAGCCATGGAGCTCTTTGGTCCCCAACAAGTCGTTTAGGTGTGGGCACAGCATGCCCTAACTAAAGGGGAGTTGAAATGCAGACGGCTAGGATAAGACTATCCTCCCTGCGGACCGAGGAAAGAAGTTGTTGACTGCGATACTATTACTTCCTGTTTCCTGCGTCTGCGTATATATCTGGTCAAACTATATGTGATGGGGTATCCGGAAGAACCCGTAGGTTAGGTAGGATACCATTACCATTAACCTAATCCATTCCCGAGTCAAGCTCCCCGGTTATTAACGTTTCTACTATCGACGTTTCCCCTCTCCTTTGTCAGGCGCGGGGTTGACAACGATCCGCACATGTTGGACCTTGTTTGGACATCACTGCAGTTGACATCCTTGCAGGCCTTTTGTCACAACCTTCCAGCGGTCCGCCTGCAGAGTATAAAAGACGGGCCTTGGCCCTCCTGCAGCGTCTTTCTTTCTGTAGTACCACGTTCCTATCGTGCTTTTTTCTAGCCCTTGACCATGACACTAGACAAGCCCAACACCTCGAATGTCGAGAATGTTTCGACCGACGGGCCACAGCCCACGAACCGCCGGATCCGACAAGCGGCATGGCTCACTCGCTCTTTGACATCACGTTTACTAATGGCATCGTTCCAGTTTGACCGTCGTGTTCTCCCAATTGTCTGCTGTCTATACGTCCTGTCGTATCTTGACCGAGGCAACATCGGCAATGCCAAAACTGCGGGAGCGCAGGAGGCCCTCGATCTCGACTCGTCGCAGTGGTCGTGGGTTCTCAACTCGTTCTACATCAGCTACATCCTCTTTGAGTGGACGACCATGTTCTGGAAGCTGTTCCCGGCTCACATCTACGTTGCTTCGCTCTGTCTTGCGTAGGCCGCTCTGGTCACATATGAGAATGGGACTGACGTCGATGTAGCTGGGGGGCAGCCGCTATGAGTTCCGGGGCTGCACGGAACATGACCGAGTTGATCGTCACGCGTGTCTTTTTAGGCATCTTCGAGGCGACTTTTGGTGCTGGCGCTCCTTATTTCCTGTCGTGCATATATAAGCGCGGGGAACTTGGGTTTCGAATGTCCATCCTATTAGGCATGTCGCCACTCGCAAACACCTTTGCCTCTAGTCTGGCGTATGGTATCACCCATATCAGCGGGTCTCTTGAGCCCTGGAGACTATTATTCATCATCGGTAGAGTTATTCCCCCTATGCTTGAGCAGTACTTACAAGCTATTAGAAGGAGCTCCGACCATCCTGTTCGCCCCAGTCGTCTACTTCTTCCTGATCGACTCCCCCTCGACAGCCAAGTTCCTCACCAAGCAGGAACGCACCTTTGCTGTTGCCCGTCTGCAGCTCCGGGACACGTCAGACCAAGGCGTCAAGTGGAAGCAGGTCCTGGCCGGGGTGCTCGACTACAAGAACTACGTCCACGCCATCATGCACTTCTGCTGCAACTTCTCCTTCGCCGCGCTGTCCAACTTTCTGCCCACCATCGTCAACAGCATGGGCTACGACTCCATCACCGCTCAGGGGCTCACGGCGCCGGCGTACTTTACTGCCTTTCTGCTCTGCATCCTCGCGGCGTTTGTGTCAGACAGGTACGGAAGCCGCGGGTTCATCGTTGCGGGGTTTGGAGCCATGGGAGCTGTGGGCTATGGCCTCCTCGCTGGGGTGCAGGACATGGAGAGGACTGGGCCGAGATACGCGGGGGTGTGGCTCGCTGCCTGTGGGATCTTTCCGGCGTTGTCGATCAACGTGACTTGGCTGCTGAATAACCAGGGGGGAGACTCGAAGAAGGGTGCTGGTCTGGCTATCTTGTTGATCATTGGGCAGTGTTCCTCTCTGATCAGCAGTACGGTGTTTCCCTCCGAAGATGCGTATGTTGATTGCCGATGGATTGGTGTGATAGTTGCTGACGGGTCGTGCTAGGCCGTTCTTTACGACGGGGTGCGCTATTGGATGCGGAATGAGCGGTCTCATCGTGGTTCTAGCTCTGGGGATGCATTTCGCGCTAGCAAGGGAGAATAGGCGCAAGGATGGGCTGTATGGGCCGGTGGATGCTCGGATGGAGGTGGATGTTTCTGAGCAGGGGGATTATAACCCCGACTTTCGATACTTTACATAGGCTGCACCTTCTAGTTCGAAAGGCACTGTTCTGTCAACCCTTGAGCGCATATTCCTTACTACTGCTTTGCATCAATTCGTTTAACCAAACTCCCCCTGTATGCATTTCCCATAATATGCTATAGACTCCAGGCCGCCTCACAACTGTGTCACAAGAATCAGAGCGCTCGCAAGATCCCATCATCAACCTAGCCCAATGGCACCAGGCCCGCCGGCTTTGACTATCCTCGGCCAACCCCCTTGACCTCGTCATCATATCAAGCTGCAGCGCCTGCTGCATCTTGAACTGGCCTTAAAGGGTCTTGCCCTTCTGGAAGAACCGAGAAGTGTCTCCAACAGGGAGGTTAAACGGCAAGGCATCCTGGCACATGGACGCAGCGCAGCTGTAGTACCCCAGCAGGCCCGAGATGAAGCCAAAGGCCCCCGCGGTGGTCATGAGCGACTTGGCGATCTCCTTCTTGCCGTCGGCCAGGGCAAAGTTGGAGGCGGCATCAAAGGTGAAGCAGAGGAAGATTGTGGTGAAGATGCCGAAAGATACGAGGTTGCTACTTTGTCAGTACAACATTGGGTCAACGGGGGTGAAGGACATACATTGGCAGTGATCCAATCATGAAGAATATATCCAGGACCGCCCAGACTATGCATGTCAGTGGAATAGTTCTAGAAGGTCACAGTTCATCTTACTCAGAACGAAGAACCCAATGGCATTATGGTACTCGGCTGTCGGTCCGCCATATGATTCGAGAACACCCAGTGAAGGACACAAGATGACACCGTAGCCGCCATAGAAGAAGGCTGATGTCGGTCAGTCCAAGTCCAGGATCATGCAGAACGAGAGGGTCTTACCAAAGGCCGATAGGGACGAGTACCCAAAGGTATTCCCCCGCACCATCTCCCACTGGGCAGAGATGAGCATCCCCAGGCCAGCGGCGAAGCACAGGTTTGCGATAAAGACGGTCTGCGTCTCCACCCCGCGGAAACCCATCATGGCCAAGGACAAGGTGAGCAGGGTTGTCGCGAACCCTCCCATGGCCAACGGCGACTTTGACACATCATCATGTAAGCGCGTGTCTATCAGATCTGTGCACGGGAGATCTTACAGGGTTTCCGATGCGGTTCCCCAGAGTCGGGCTAGACGAGATGGGCGTGGGTGGGCATTCTTCAACACGTTTCGACGACATTTTGGCTGACGATAAAAGCTGGCCCTTCCCCCCCCCAGACTTGGCACTCTTGTTCTCTTTATACAACCCCGACTTTAACAGAGGGATTTTCCCCTCGGCAAAAGATGGTTGAATCGTTATGTAATTATTAGCCAACTTTTTCATGGTCTCCAGACCCCCGAGCTGCAGTGGAAGGGATACCCGCAGGGAGACAGAGACGTCTGGCCATCCTGTCACGCAGGCTTTCGGCAAAGGGAGGGGGACCTCATGTTGAGTTGCACATTGAAAACATTTTGCTCCGCTTGTTGAACGTTGGTTGAGCTAGGGGTCCAGAGGGGGGGAGTCTATTAGCTAATAGGTTTGCTTGCTCGCATGGAGGACGGGGATCCGGGGAGGAGGAATCTGGGCACCACACCCCGGTTTCCCCCGGGAATGCGGGGATGGGGTTTACATGGAGTAATAGTGCAACCTGAGAGCCGTGTTCTCTTGTTATTATTTACTAATTGCAGATTAAAAAAAAGTAAAACCTGCAGAGGAGAAACCCGCCCCAGGCCGACTTGTGCCGAGCCTGCAGGTCGAGATCCGCCCCCCTTTTTAAGGGCAATCTGATTCAGAAATCTTCAACGGTGACGGAGAAACCTGGGCTGAGCACAAACCCCAGCGTGTCTTGGCACGTGATGGGAAAGGGTGCTGGTAATATGCGGATGATGTGACACCTGCTGCAGAGCCGGACCACACAGCCCTTGGGGTGCAAATTACCGACCGACATCGGAAGCCGTTGATTGTCCTTGAGTAGATGGCCAATGGGGGTGCTGGCTGGAGACAAGGTTTTTGTATATTACTATTCGCTGTGAATAAGTTGTGTTGTCCATCCCATGTCCTTCAAGGAGAATCAGTTGTGAAGACCAGCAGGTGAACTGAACCTCGGGGTCTCGGCTTCAGATTCGAGCTTTGACGTCTTGTTGGTTTTACTTCGAGCCATGTTCCATTCCAGTTGGATACGGTGAGCTGACGTGGGTTCATGAGCAGGGCGTTGTGGCCCTACTCTACAGGTGAGGCTATTCTGGCAGACCGACAGGTGTTAGCTACAGGTCGGGTAGTGGTGTGACGAATGTCGTGTTCCGTCGTCTTCTAGGTTACCCTGACCTCTATTCTCAGCGACAAGGTAAATCACTGCGTCGGGTTGCTCACGGATCGCTCGAAGTGTCGAAGTGGCCGACAACGATGCACCCCATAACACCACATCTGTTCGTGCCCCCACTCAGCATAATCTCGTCCTGCCTACGATACTCCTGGGCCGCTCAGACTCGAGCGCTGGCAACCAAGATTTATGGTCTCAGTGGCAGTTGTTACCATATACTATGTGGCTGCATGCAAACAAAGTGGGAATCTAGAAAGGCCAACAGCGTGACAATAGTCTTGTCATCTGAACATGTAATTCGACACGACGGCAATCGTTCACCTCATTGATCAAGAGGCCCTGGGTGTCTTAAACGAGTGGTTGTCTTACTTCCTATCAAGTCTGGTATCATTCAAGCGAGTGTTCCTACCACCTCCCCCATAAAGAGTGTGTTCATATAAACGCAGAGATAAGTCGTGCCCAAGACAGTATTCCGCCCCCTATTACCAACCTTATAGGTGACTGTGAATCTAGAGTGCTGACAATTTCACCACCCGTAGGCTCCTACCACCGTCGCAGCGTCGTTGGCTGCTCCGTCCCTGTATGCAAAGTCGGTCCGAACTCTGTAGATCCCGAAATCACATCCGGCACGGGGCTTGAAGGAGTATTTAGCGAGACCTCGTCTGGTGTCATGGGTGTCACAGGGACCTCCTCCACTGTGGCAGTAGCGGCTTTTCCATCACGGCTGGCCTCGGCGACGGCGAGTACCGTGCCACAGATAATTCCGGCTGTTGCGAGCCATCATCATCTTTTCTGTTCTCCAGGTCTCTGGCGTCCCCTCTGCGAGCCATGGCAGCTGTGAAAAAGCCGCAGTTAGCAGTTTATCAGGCATGCAAGCATATAAGCTCACAGCTAAACATTTCCAAAAATGTAAAGAGAACAAGGGCACATGTGAATATGGGCACAAGTCGAAGGAAGTGGCGTCGCTCTCCGGGTTGAGGCCGTATTCGTTTGACTCCAACCACCCGGAGGCTTGCACCCAGTCCCTCAGACCAGCCACATATCTACCAGACTCTGCAACGGTCCACATGTAAATGCTGATGCCGACGAGGTACGTAGTACAACGTCAGGACGTAGTTACGTTACTTTGGATACCGCTTGGCTCTATCTTCGGACGTCTCATCAGGAAAGGTGTCTGCTCTGGGCTGTTGTTTCTTCTTAAACACCTTTTCTGTAGTTTCGCTTCAAGGTCCTCGCAGAGACACTCCAGAAGGCGTTGAACATCTTCTTGCGGATGCCGTTGCGGTTACGCCGGTTACCCCTGCGGATGAACATGGCAATCTCCATGACAACCGCGACCATGTACCACAAAAGAATGATGAGGAACTTGTTCCATGCGGTTCCCGGGGCTGTTGAACAAGAAGGCATCCCTGGCTCCCTCTGGAGATGGAGATCCTCGAGCGTCCTCTGCAGCTGGGTCTCGTTAGACTGGAAGCAAGCTGCGGCGAGAAACAGGGGACTTCTCGTGTCGTCGGATTTTTGTCGGGAACAGTCCCCCCAGGTTCGACAGGAGGAGACTTGACAAGACGTTGCATATAACGCGGAGAACAGCAAGCACACGCAAACTCCCAGCAGTCCCTCACCACGGCGACGGCCATGAGATCAAATGCGTCGCACACGTCAGGAGCATCAGGTTGGCCAGTTCGCGGTGCAAGAACTATGCTTCCTAAGTGGTTCTAGGTATCGGGAACCCTCGGACAGTGTAGCCACGGGTGATGTTCCATGGAGCCAATGACACCGATTTCAAGACACCACATGGTGATTTAACTCAAGGTTGACAGGGAAGGTTATTACTCCTAGAACAAAACAGTCCGACTTGCTATATTTAGCCCAGTCCCTACCTGCCAGGTCGCTAGCTGTATAATCTGACTTTGTTGCTGCTCAAAAGTCAAATCACTAATCGACTCGTGCGGGGAGTGGTCGATATTGGTACAAGATGCGGGTGGGGAGGGTCTGAAGGAGTAACCGCTGATTATAAAGTGTTCTTTGGCGCGGCTGCTGATGCCTCTATCTGCAGCAAGAGACCTTAAACGAAGTAAACGAAGTAATGAACGCCTGACCAGGAGCATGTTTCTTGGCTAGACGCAGGCATTGGAGGTCTAATGACGGCTCGAAACTCTATCAGTATAGAAAGGGGTTGCATTATAATCCCTCCCTATAGAAGCCTAGATGCAGTATTAAAGGTTACCGGGAGGGCAAGGGACTCCGAACCAGGATGTCTACTTGGAAACTCCGAAGGACCAGGATGTCTGTTAAGAGTAACTTCGAAGGACCGTAGGATGTCGGTTATGATGGCCACAGGAATAAAAATCACTCTTGCTATCCTGTCCAGTTTGTGCCTTCAAGGGCAGATTGCTTCACGATTAAATCTCTCTCTACACTCAATTTGCGGCAACTAGAAACAACGCACAGCACATCTTCCACATGCTCGTACGATACTTCAAACAGCCGCTGTACTCGTGCGGGAGCATGACTTGCTATAGTTAATGCCGGCAGCCTTTTCCCACACTTCTTCTCGTGCGGGAGCATGACCTCGGTAGGCAGCATGATGTAGCTAGCCTAGTGTGGGCATAACTGTATGTTTTGTGGACTCTGCCTACCCCGAGACAATGCCTATGATGTAATTCAGGCGTCCTACCTGCCCTCGGCGATCCTCCCAGGCGCTAAGCCTCGGACTCGTGTAGATCCTATACCATCACTTGGCGGCACGTTGCCGTTCCTCCCGAGGGACTGGCCGAGGGCATCTCGAGATGGATGGGATGCTTGAGCAAGCTGCAGGTCGCCGTGGAATATGAACAAGACACCCAGTAGGCAGTTGGCAGTCTCATTCACAGTAAGCAGGCAGGCAGGGAAGTGCCTGTGGACCTATGCTGGCTCCGACGGCGTTGTGGATGCCGTCACCTAGCCTCTGGTAAGTCCGCTTTCATTGGCAAGGATGTCATTCGGACTCGGATCTGCGGCGCCAATCCTCAGCAAGATGGCTGTGTCCAACAAGAAGCCTTGATGCACTCGACCTAATCAGCATTACCTTTTGAGTATGCAGTGCGAAGCGTGGTGTTGCCTTGAATACATGGAAGAACCCTTCTCACAGAGCTAGACGACTACTTTTGAAGTGCAAGAAGCAGTTGACGTAGTACCAAGGGCAAACTCAATGCCGAATAGGCCATTCCAAAGTTCCATTACCCATGATGGACATAACTTTTGAGATTTAATTCACAATCACCATGCTCAACATTTGAACGTCAACCTCGGCGTCCTTGTTAAATCGGCGATATTTGAGCAGCGGTCTGGTTAAGTTTCTGTTACGTTACTCAAGCATCTAAAAGTCCTCAGAAACATGCCTTTTAGATCTCTGTAATGACGACTCGAGATTCACAATGCATGAATCTCACCTCAGCTCAAGGCCGAATCGACCACCATTCAGCACAGCCTCGCCGGCAAGCACGGGGATCTTCTGACACGGGCTTGCAGATCCGTGGTCTTTCGGCCCCCACGTCTACAAGCTACAGCATGGCTGAGCAAAGGGGAAAACAACACCAGCTGTGTCATATATATTGGGTTCAAGGATCGGCAGTTTGTTCTCTGACTTGTCTGTCTGCCGGTCTTGAGGCCATCCGCCTGCCAGGAATCGGCAGCCGATCAACAGCACCATGATATCATCACGGCGGCTCTGGTCACTTGCGGCTCCTGTCTGGACGTGATTGACGCAGGAGGCGTGCATCGGATGTCGGCTCTATTGCTGCAGGATAATTCCGATGACCGAAGTTCCGTAGGTCCAGCGGACGGTGGAAAAGTATAAGAAGGAGTCTCGCTGAAGCAGAGAATCCAATCTCATCAGACATTAAACACAGAAACAACACTACAACATGAAGTTCCTGACTCTTCTCATCGCCTCCATGGCTGCTACTTCCAGCGCCAGCCCCGGCCCTCTCCCCATGGGCGTCGAGGTCGTGGAGCGCGACGGAAAGACCATTGTCCGCGAAGTAGTGAGTTTGACATTTCCCTTCTTTGGTCCGATTTGAGAAAGCTGACATGCTTCTGCGCAGCCGCACCAGCTGCTCGGCCGGGGCCTCGAGTCTCGGTGCAGGGAGTGCGTCGGCCAGGGCGACCACTGCACGATCGGCGACGGAAGCTGCTACGCCGAGGACCCGCCTCGTGAGTATTCCAAAGAGTGCTTTATCTCTGCTGACGGTTGTAGTGTTTTGCACCTGGTGCGGTGACAAGTGCGGGTCTATCTGTGTTCGCTCTGGGCAGAGCTGCGAGAACACTTGTGTTTGAGGCTGAGCGTGGAGGGATGATAAAGTCCACTCGTTTGGTTAAGGAGGTGTAACTCTCTTTATGCTCGAGACATATATCTCAAGTCAATATCAGGCAGAGAATACAGTGCGTCTATAGCTGGCTTTGGAGTAGTTGTTCAAACGCTGTAGTTGAGTGACCAACTGTTGTACGCCCTCGTGCAGCTGTGTATTGGACTCTAGACAGTGATGGAATAGCAAATTGTCTATCCATACCCGGTTAAACACTTTTATATCTACACCACTGCATCTGCTTCAAATGCATACCGTTGACCCCATCTATATCTCTTCGACAAAGGCAGTATGAGACGTCTCGTCCAGCGTCAGCTTCGCATACTGCCGGATCCAATTCTCCGACTGATGCCTATCCATGTTCTCCGAGATGTCCCGCACGTCTAGCGGACACTGCCTCTCCATCTGCTCCTCGCGCCTCCTCGCCTCGCCCTCGTCCTCCTGGGCGCTCGCATACTCCTGCGGCAGGTACGAGTCCTCCGCCAGGGTGCGGCCGAGGATCTCATTCGACATTGTCTGCGGGAAGTAGTAGCTCTTGCCCTGCTCGCCGAGGCCCCTCTGCGCCATGAGCAGCGTCGACATGGCCGCCCCTGGATCAGAGTCTCCCACGTCCAGTGGCGGCGACGACGACGACGACGGGTTCGGGGCGGCGAGCTCCTCCAGCTTGTCGAGGGCCATGAAGGCGAGCTTGGCCAGGTACTGCGACAGCATCATGTTGCCGTGCTCGAAGCCGTGGCGGAGGTAGTATATCCGGAGGATGGTTTCGAAAAAGGCTCTGCACTCCGCCAGCGTGTTCTGGAGGTGGTCCGCCTCGAGGGGGAGCGAGGGGGAGCCGGCGTCCTGTTCCGCCACGAGAAGCTCGTACAGCTGGATGAGAACGTGGTAATAGTGGAGGCTACAAAAAGTCAATATGTATGTTTTGATAGGGTCGACTACTTACTGGATCTTGAGCTGCGATGGAAACACAATGTTTGACGGCGCAAGGAGGTCTGCGCGGTTACTGTGCCAGTTCTTGAGGTCTGTCAGTATGTCTTGGATCTGCTCTGCGCCGCGTTGCACAAGGTCGTTGTTGTCGGTCCCAAAGGCCTTTGCTATCGCCTCGTTGAGGATGATGCTGAAGTCGCCCTTGGCCTTGAACACGTGGCGGTACTGGAGCGGCACCAGGACATCGGTCGACGGGTACTTGAGCCAGATCTCGCCGTACCATTCGGGGTCCTGCGAGGGATCCGGCATGGGGTTCTTGGGCGGTGTCAGCAGCAGCGGCACCGTCATGAACTGGTAGCTGAGTATGCTGGTCCGTGTCAGTGCATCCTTGGCTATTTATCACCGCATATCGTACCATTGCCAGTGGAAGAGAGCCCAGGCCGTAAAGTCGTAAGAGCGACGCAGCCTCCGATTCCTCATGTTCGTCGAACCGTCAAACAGCCCCAGCTCGGTTGCGATGGCAGTGGCCTGGATGAGATAGGCTGATGCCAGCTTGTCCATGCCGCACGTGAGGAAGATGGCGTTCATGACGAGGCCGGCCTGCAGAGTCGTCAAAGTTCTCTCCCGCTGCATCTCGGCCTCCCAGAGTGTCTTTGCCTCTGTCAGGAACCGATGACCCAGAAAATCAGCATTCCAGAGTTCCGTGCGATGGGGAAGCCCGGTATGGCAGTGCTAGATATCCCGGTAAGTATATATGCAGTAAGGCACCGCTTGACTTACACATCCAACCGCCAGGACGGCATTGACAAGGAGCGGGGAGCAAAAGACACCGGTGCCGGCCATCATGTCGTCAAGGAAGCAATCCTTGTGAAAAAAGGTGAACCAGTCGTACTCCTGGAGAAAGTAGGCATGCAGCAGCGTCCTCATCAGATCATCGCCGACCTGGACGCTGGTGTACCGCGAGGGCACAACCTCGGCCAGCCTGGAATCGACAATGGCGGCTGCGTGGAATGGCCTCAGATAATGCGCCTTGAACTTTTCGTCGTTGGGCGACAACGGCGACTGAGAGCCGTGGCCCGCGTTCCACTGGTATATCCTGGACCTGATGAAGTCGTTGTTGGGCGACTGCAGGTACGTGGGCAGCTGCGACGAGTAGGGGAACTGGTATCGGTATCTCGACTCCGGCTCCATGCGGACCTGGAGGAGGAGATCAGCCGTGGTGAGCTGGCGCATGATTGTGTCGGGATCGTCGCCTGCTCTTATGCGCCGGAAGATCTCGAGGGCTTCCGATTCCGGCCGGGTCTGTATGGCGCGGAATACGGCGGCGGCAGGGTGCGACTCGTGCATCGCCTCCAGCCTCTGCCTGAGGTTGCCCTCTGCCGGCTCCCTGTAGACGCACTCCACCTTGCGCGCCTGGCACTGGTAGCATCGCGGACGGGCACCGTTGCACTATGGGACCAGTTTTAATCCTCGTCATGGTAACGGATATCTATTCTTCCATATTTCCTCTCACCTTGCTTTTCCGCCGCCGACAGGATTCGCAAGCCAACGATACTTGACGTCTCCTCGGCACCGCTAGAGCCGGAGGACCCGAGGCGGTGTGGTGTCGGGGAGCAGGGAGCAAGGGCCGCAGGCCGGCGTTGCCAGCTCCTCGACTCGACTCGGATGACGATCCCGGGGTAGGTATTTGTCCAGAGGGCTGAAAGGGATGCATGTCGAGACGGTCATGTGAAGGTGTCTTTCTCCCTGACTCTTTATTGGGATTATGGAAGAAGAGGGCCAGAGAGGTGGAATTTCAAAAGTGCAGATACGCCCGCGCCCTAACTTATACCATATCCTCCGGTATGTGATACTGACGTCAACGCGGCTGAATGATGATGTTCCTGCGTCCGCGGGTGATGACTTTGGCAAGGTATTAATTGATTGGCTGGCTCTATTTTCAGTGGTGCCCTGAACCCCCGCTAAAAAGTAAGGCGAGTCAGGACTTGACCAGGTTCGAAGAGATGTAGTTTGGGGGGTCTTCCTTTCGAGTTGAGACCACCCATCTTTCAGCCAGAGACTACATAGAGCACCTTGAGATAACAGCAAGGACCCTGTTCGGATGAAAAAGGACCAACGTTATCTCCAGTGTTATATTCAAGAGCCTATTGTTAGGTTCCTATAACAAGCCTGTGACACATGGCCATGTTCCAACACCAACCTGGAGCGCGGAGAACCCAGCCGGCCCGCTATATCAGTTTGCCTAGTTGTGCTCTAGTAAGTTACGATTTGCCAGGAGCAAAGCTCCAGCATTTATTCACGCGGGCGATGGGTCGTCAGTGGTTAGTCCACGTTATTAGATAACGCACAGGCAGAGCCACCTAAAATCATGCCGTCATTGCCCTTATTCCATAGACGATATTAACAATACCCGAGAGCCGCATTCCGAAATAAGTTATGAAAACTGCTATGCTAGGATTCAACTAATCGCTAAACTCGAACTACCCAGGATGCGCTCTCTTGGCATCTGTCTCTATGTGGCCGGGCTCGTATCGTTCAGTGCAGCATTTTATAGTATCTGGGTTAGCAGAACACATCGGGAGTGTCTAATTTATAGCTATCAGACTCCCGCAGCCCGCTGTTAACGAATAAGAGTGTGCGAAAAATCTAGCCTGCATCAACAATAGCAAAGAACACATATCCCCAATTCAGCATTATAACCCAATGCCAACACAAAAACCCCGCTGTTAACATCGGCCTCGAGATAAAGGATAGATTAGTATTCCTCTTTAAAGCTACTATAAATATCCTAAAACACAGCAGCTAGATCTAGAGGTAGTCTATATAAGGCGCTACGATTACAAAACCCTACGCTATTGTAATAAACCAGTCCAGGTTGCTTCTAGGTGTTTAATATAGCTAACGCGTCTAGGTAATATATCCGATATCCGCTCCGGTTCTCATAGACTGTAGGGTTAGGGTTACAGAGATGACGGCTGACTAATTGTACAGGATCCTGACAACCCAACAGGCAACTCCGTCTCATCTCATCGCCGTCATGACTCATTCTTCCGACCGTCATGTCATGAGCTCGCCGATGCTCAGAACGCGCCAACGCAACGGCCGCCTCGCCGCCTGCGTCCCGTGCCGCGCCCGCAAAGTCGCGTGCGACCACACGCGGCCCGTCTGCAGGCGCTGCAGCAGGAGAAAGCAGGACAGCGCCTGCCGGTACCCCGAGGCGCCCCCGTGGCCTGCCCAGTCGGAGCAAGGGCCGGCGTCGGAGCGCATCACGGAGGAGAGCTTTGCGCGCTCCCCCGAAGCCGGCACGGCCAACGCGCTGCCCGGCTACTTTGGGTATTCCAGCCACAACGACGTGTTCAGCGCGACGGAGGCGTATCTTGCGCTCTTGGGGGACCAGGGACCAGAGAAGCCGGTCATCGAGCGCGGAAAGGGCTGCTCGTTTCGGGATCTACCTCTGCCGCTGCGCGATACTGCCCTGCTCACGCTGCGGTGTCTGCCAGGCCAGGCGAACGAGCAGATTCGCTTCCGTGACGGTCCGGACGACGGTAAAGGATGGCTGTGCATCGCCGTGGATCGGATCATCAAGTCGCTGCAGACGACCTTCGGGGCTCTCATGGGACGCGGCGACTCTGGGCTGGAGATGATGGCTGACGTTCTGTCACGCAACAGCTCGAGGCCCATGCGCAGTGACATTGCTGATGCGCACCAGTGGATCGGACAGGTGACCGAGAGGAACCTCTGCTGGGAATCCCTAGGTCTGCTCTGGGCTCATTCCATGAGGGTCTGGGATGTGTTTGAATCACCGAGGCAGGCTAGCATCGAATGGATCGAGGGCGATTCGTCAAGTCAACCCCTGGACGTGGCAGTCCAGCATTTGTCTCATTGCATTGAACTCGCGAGGCACCTGAACGAGGGAAATGACCTGCTGGTGGACCTGTGCAGGAGACGGACTGTTTTGCAGTCGATGCAGGACGGCGATGCGTGTGAGTCCTGCCTCAAGCTGGGTTGACACAGAGGCTGATGGCTTCAGCAATCTCGACGTACTGCTGGCACGGCGTGACAGCAGCCATGTTCATATACATGGGCTTCCACGATGTCCAGAACCCCCCCGAGTACAAGCCGACGCTGGCCTCGGAGTACCGCCGGCGGCTGATCGCTCAGATCTTTTCCATGGACAAGTCGGGCGTCACGTTCACGGGGCGACCCCCGCTCATCAGCAGACGGTACTGCTCGACTCCCCTGCCGCTCGACATCGCCGACGAGGACCTGGTCGCGGACGAGGACACCCTGGCGCGGGCTGTTGATAATCTTGATGCGCAGGGCTGGAACACAAAGGGCGAGGTGTACCCGGTGACGTTCATGAGAGCTCGGGCGCTGTCTTCCATTCTCAGGGAGGAGATGATAGAGCTGGGACTCGGCCGGGGCATCTTTGTCACGATCCAGCAGCTCCTGGATATCAAGGCCCGTGCGAGGGCTCTTTTGCAGATGCTGCCCTCGGGGTTGGTCTACCGGCCTGAGAATTTCGAGGATTCCCGCATAGACACGGCGAGATTGTTCCTCCAGGTGGTGGTCTATCTGGACCAGCTGCAGAACCTGTTCTTCATTGAGCGGTTGCTTCTCCGGCACGGCCAGGTGGACGAGGGGGACCTACTGGTGACTGGCTTTGAGCTCGTGGCCCTGACCGTCAAGCTGTGGGCGCACAAAGATCGCTTCTCCGATCCGGCCATGATGGGCCATTTCGAGTGGTTGGTGAGTTGGACTGTGCTTTCAGACACTGATAAGACGGCTCACGCTCACAGCTCATGTTCTATGGTGCCCCCGGCGGCGGCATCCTCTGCCAGGAACTCCTCGAGCCTACATTCAGCGGCACCCACCCCAAGAACACTAGACTCACCCGGTCGAGCATCGTGCAGCAGCTGAGTCTTCTCGTGGGCTTCCTCGACTGGGTGCGTCCGTGCCAGCCCAACGGGGAGCTGTGCGCCAACGCAAAGGCCACCATACAGAGAGTGCTGGATCGTCACCTGAATAACCCCGCCCAGGGTGAACCCCTGGATGCCATGAACTGGGGGGTCATGGCTCAGCCGGATTTCAACTTTGAGCTGCTGGATACTTTTGAGTGGTTGAGGGATGGGCAGAGCTGAGTTGATTTGTTACTGCATGTTTAATAGTTGCCAGGATTAGAGTATATAGGTGACCATACTCAAGGAATACTCATTACCAGTCTCAAGCCGCATGAGCCGGAACCGTCTCCCTTTCGGTCAGTGCTGTGCCAACATCCTTCTGGGCCTCAAGATGGAGCTGCCCTCAGAACAAGCCTTTCCGCCCGAGCCAATCGCAACTCACCGGCTTCCCAGCGATGAGCCCCTTGAGTCCTTGGCAACATGGACTATCCTAGCCCCGCCTTTGCCAAGTCACCCGGCATGCGTGCGCCGGGATGAAGGAGCTTGACCAGATGACATAGAGTATGCCTCGATAGCAGGCCGTTGTACCTAGTATCAGCCCCGAGGCTGGAGATGCTAGTGGACATGGGACTTAAGTCTATTACTCTATCTGCGCCACGAAAGGGTGCTATTTGACTCCGTAGTCATCTACTCTGGCTTTGGGAACAGGTGCTTGTACTGCAGCAACGTCTCCTGGAACGGCACTGGCTTCCTCCCCGTCAACTTCTCCACATTGTCCGAGGTATTAGCCATGAACCCCCTCGCGAGCATCTCCCCGCAGCACATGAGATCGCCAATGCACAGCTTCATCGGCAGCTTCGAAAAGTCTCCAAAGAAATCCGTCGGAAGTCCATGATCCAACCACCACGTCTTGAGCTCCTCGTCCGGCATATCCACGAGCTTCCCATCGTACCCCGTCTGGCTCTTCATCCACTCAAAGACCTGCTCGTTGGTGACCGCCTCCGGCCCTGTAATGTCGTACACCTTGTTGGGCTCTCCCCTGCCGAGGAGGAGAGCAGCCTGGACGCGTCCGCAGTCCTCCCGGGCAACGTAGGCGCCAGCCTGGCCGTGGGTGTTTGTCAGCCAGCGGTCGCCGCAGAACTTCCACGACGGGGCAAACAGCGTGGGGATGTTGTCGGCGTAGAGCCAGTTGCGCTGGATGTTGTAGTCCAGACCGGATGCGTAGATGATCTTTTCGATAAAGTGGTGGTCGCGAGGCAGGAAGGGTATGTCCTCCTCGTTCTCGGCCTCGATGCCGGCTCCCACAAAGGAGGTGTAGCAGACGCGCTTGACGCCGCACTCCTTGGCCGCGTCGACGGCGGTCTGGGCCTGTCGTCTGCGACCCTCGCCAAAGAGCCATGTCGAGATGAGGGATACTGCCTCGGCGCCCTCAAACGCGGCCTTGAGGCTGTCGGCGTCGTCGTAGCTCGCCGTGACGATCTTGGCGCCCTTGTCCCTCCACGACTGGCGCAGGTCCGACGGGATGGCGTCCTCCTTGTAGGTCGTGAGGACGAGCTCGTCGCCGGGCTGGGCGATCTCGACCGCGTAGCTGGCGGCGATGCGGCCGAGGTTGCCGTCTGCTCCTGTGAGGACGTACTTGGGCATTCTGCTGGTGCTGTAGAGTCGACGAGCCAGTGATGGGAGAGTCCTAGAAAACATGGAATGAATGAGGTGTTGTGCTGAGAAAGATTCACTGCTGGTCCTCGACTGCTTTTATACCTGAGGCGTTTCGTACATAGGGTCGACTGACGGAGCTACAGCGTCGATGGAGCCACTGTAGAAGGATCATCACCCGAAACGGCATCCACAATCACGCCATGCACGGGCAGGATCCCGGATACAACTTTCCTCATGGGGAGCGATAATGCCGAGGGAGATCCGATTCGACCCTCGGGCTGTGGCGGTGACGTAGGTAGCGAGATCTGTGCCAGAGCGGCGGTACAATGCCGCGCATGAACCAACAGCCGACGCGAATCACCTGTCGACGACATCCGACATTTGGACTCGGTCTCACCGCGTTGTGGCATGAGCAAGTATCCTTATCAGTATTGGATCCGTCATGCAATTGACAAACACTAGATCATCAGACTGCCCCAGTAATCTTGACCGATTGTTCCACCACCGTCAATCATCGGAAGATGCCCCCAAACACTAGAATAAACAACAGGACTGCACACGCCAGACCCCGTGATATTTCGTAGCCCCGTCTTTCCGGCCTTGTCGACTCAGTCCCTAAGTCGACTCCATCGGGAATCGACACGGTGCACCACGGTCTGCTCCCCGGCCCGGTGTAGTAGAGGAGGCAGCCCCTCGCGCCGTCCCGGTTGTTGAAGACGCAGATGTTGAGCGGCATCGAGGATTCCTGCCACGACGGGTGAAAGTAGAGGCTGCACGGGAGGACTCGTCCGCCGGGGCAGAGGCGCAGGTTCATCTTAAGGAGGCCGGTCTCGTCGACCAGGGTGGTCTGTTGACTGTCTGGAGTCTGATCATTGTTGGGGTGTCTCACTTGGGCGCGTCGAAGCCGGCGGGACATGGTGAGGAGGACACAAAGGATGTTGCTGGCAGTATATGGAACCCCAATGTGTTCTTTATTGGTGAAGTTGAAGGTGCAGGACGCGAATGATGAATGGTGTAGGACACAATGAGGGCTGTCTCAAGGGCTCTTATGCCCGACAGCCCTTGCAATCGGGCTTGAACAAAGAAGAGGCACGGGCTGGAATGTAAGTGATCAGGATGGAATGATACCTTGGCTAGACTGGACTCACTGGAGAACAAAGAAGTAGTCCTATTCATCCCCGACGCTCATACCACTTGTGGCGTCGTACCAATCCCAGTTGTCATGTCCAGGATCTATTGATGGATTTGCCAAGTCTGTTGGTTCTGGCTTCCTATTGTCCGTTATGCACTACCTGGTCAGTGCCATCTCTATGCACGATAGGCTATGACATTAGGCTCTTAACCAATCCAGATCCGATTTCCTCTCTGATTGTTCTTCCCTAAAACAGGGCCAGCAAGATATTGAGGTAGAGCCACAGATAGGTTCACGAGAAAACAGTCCCATCCCTCGCCGCCCAGATATCCTCCAAGTCCCGCCTAAATCTTATAACTTGAGCAGTCCTGGTAGCCTCCCACCTCCGCTCAAGCTCACACCTCACCAACCGCTTATCCTCGGCAGACGACATGAACAGCCCGAGGGAATAGATCGGCCAGTCACCGAGGTAGCATCTCGGCCAGACGTGGTCGTGCTGGTGCCTCTCCAGGACCTGGACCGCCATTCTGATCTGCCATGCGTCGCTGGGGACGGCGAGAGGGAGGCCCGTTGCCATGTCACGGGATATCTGTTCCAGCAGGAGAGAGGAGACGGTTGCGTAGAGATAGGTCTCGTCTCTAAAGCATGTTTCCCGACATGATAGTCTCGTGTCGTCTTCATCGCAGAGCAGCAATCCTTCCCAGACGGATACCTCTTTCCTCAGCTGCTCAAGGGTGCTCTGGTCCAGGGGAGTCCCTCGGTAGCACTGCCTTAGTGACACGACGAGTCGGAAAAGTGACACTGGAACACCCAGAACAGGACTATCCAGAGTTTTAGAGATGCCCGGGAAGAGCGACGACTCTAGTAGCTTCTCGGTCGCATCCCAAAACTCGGCATCAAAGCCGTAGAGTTCGCCCCGGTCAGACCAGAGACCCGTCGTGATGAGAAAGGTCTGGTAGATGACGCTCTCGGTGGCCAACCTGTCAAAGAGCCGTCTAATCCTCCCAGGTCTGTTCAGCAGGCGCAGCGTGATGATACGGGTTGCCGCACCGACATGTCGTGGTATGTCGTTGGCGGTTCCCCATCCAAGGCACTTTCCTGTCAGTAATGAAACCTCAAAGAACTGCAGACTTACCCCGTGCAGATACAAGAGCATCACCGACATCAACAGACCGTCGTGGTTCTCGTGATGTGACACCGTCGCGAGAAGCGTCGAGAGTTCCTTTAGCGCTTTGGAATAGTACGTGAGCGCAAGATCCTGCATGTGCCAGGACTCGTCAATCATGTAGAAATGCGACGCGGAGCAGGCCAGCACGGAATAGTAGAGGCTCTTGTGAGTCACCATCAGGTGCTGTATGTCTGTGAGCCAGCCGTCGTGGAATCCGCGGTGACAGCTGGGCAGCAGCAGAAGAGAAAAGTATCTATCGGCAAAGTGTCGAGAGAACAAGAGTTCCAGGTCGCGAGAGCTGATGTCGTGCACGGCGCCTGCCCCGGAGAGGCTGAGAGGGCAGATCGAGGACCGGTCAACGGCCACAGAGCGATCCCGACGTCTCTGATGTTGCTCTGCTGGTTTCGCTATCGGCTTGGTCGTGTCTCGATATCGCGAGTCCGAGTGAGACGCGTAACGACGATCAACCAAGTCTGATGACGAGGGCCACTGGCAGTCTCTGTCGGACGAGCTGCAGCCGTCGCAGACGGGCATCCTTTCATCGCATTTCTTTCGCCGCTGTCTGCCTGTCATCAGTCAGTAGAGGTCTGGCTGTGACGTAGCAGCTCACAGGTCAGACAGCCGGTTTTTGTGCGGAGTTTCGCCCGCGTAGCACTATTCATCGTGCTGGTTGGAATGCATTCTGGTGAGCTGCATTGGACGTGCTGAGGAGACTGGGGGACTCCAAGACACGGGGAGATGGTGATATTAATGCCTGTAGGCTTATCTGAGGCTTGCCTGATAGACGCCGAGGTTTGCGGGGTAGGATCTGCTGTGACACCAGCGGGATTCCGGCTTGGATCCGTGTCGTTATCTCCTGGGGTGGGATGGTTGCCAAGTTGAGATAACGCAGGATCGATCAGGAATCGGCAAAGACTACTGAGATAGTAATGCTACGGTATGTTCGGGTCAAGGGAAGCGGACTAAAGATGTGCCTTGGCAGCTTAAGTGAAGGCAAGATACACGACCTCGGAATGCTCGGATAGATCAGTTCCATCCCTGGAGATCTGGGGAACGATTAAGGTAATTTACAGGTCGTCCACCCTCCATTTGGCCTGATCCCCCTTGACCAATGCCGCATACCTGTCCGCACTCCTGACCCTCAGCGACTTGCCAAACCTGATCATCACAAAACACACCGAGGAGGCCGCCATCCCAACAAACGCAGCCGAGACAAAGCAGTCCTGGTAGCCAAGGTTTGTCAACCACGGAGTGATACTGCAACTGATCAGCACCTTCATATAATCTGACGACAAGCACTCACCCGTAGCCGATTGCAAACGACATTGTATTCCGCACGAGAATGACCGTCACGATAGCATCACCGCTGATATCGTGATAGCTATCGATCAAGTAGTTGACACTGAGAGTCACGCCAACCGCACTCGTAAACGCGAGACACCCCATGGCAAAGACGAGCCCGAACCAGTGAACCCCGTGCTCGGCGCCGACACCCCAGAGGATCAACGATGCAGGCACCATGACGACGCAGACGGCAAACGGCCAGAGCCTGTGCTCGGCCTCCATGATCCCACCGTTGCGCCGCGCAAGCCTGACGGTCAGCCAGTCGCTGAACTTGCCCGAGACGAGAGCCCCGAGGACGACGCCCACGCAGCAGGACACGTAGCTCAGACCGACCATGGAGGACTTGAAGCTGTAGGGCTCGCCGGAGAGGATGATGGAGGCTGTTGCGTTGAGCACGTTGAACCAGATCAGGTACGAGCCGTAGGAGAAGCCGGCGTAGAGGATGACGGGCCAGCTGAGGAACTTGAGGGACCGGAGCGCTCTTGAAGGCATGTTCTGGCCGGGTGATGGCTGCCAGAGAGACATTTTCTGTATAAACGTCTTGGGCGTAGCGTACATTTCACCGGTCTCAGGTACCGACGACGACTTGGCATGCTTCCCACCACCGTCCTCTGCAATACAGGGACTGACCTGCAAGGGGACAAGCCGGTTGTAGTTTGTCTCCTCCATAAAGAGAAACAAGAGGACAAACACGAAGGCGAGGAAGATGGCGGGCCAGTAAAACACCCATCGCCAGCCTTGGTACTCTGCTATGAAGCCGCAGATGATGGGGGCAAAGTAGTTGCTGCCTGCGAGGGCGAACGAGTAGATGCCCATGTAGGTGCCGCGCTGGTGGGTAAAGTACTGGCCGTGTCAGAGACGATATGTCTTCAAGAGGAGGGACTCACGATGTCGGTGACGGATATTTCCGGGAGGGCTTCGATGGGGGCGATGAAGAAGCCCTGGATGATGCACCGGGCGAGCCACTCGCCGTTGCTCCTGACGTGTGCGCTGGGGGTTCAGCCATGTCACTCATTTGGCAGACGTTGGATCACCCACCTCCAGATGCAGGTGCCCTGGACATGTTAATCTTGTACATGGCATGGGAACAGGCGCTTACAATTGCTCCCAGGATGGAGATTAGATATGTCAGCCGCTTGCCGTACCGCAGCGAGAACGGCTGCCAGAACAGCAGACCCCAGCCCAGGAGCAGAAACATGTAGCCCGTGCCCTCGTTGAGGGTCGAGATAGACACGCCGGATGCCTGGGAGAGGGGCACGAGCACAGAGTAGACGGTCGACACGGCAATTCCACAGAACCAAGTGTACCTGTGCGGTTAGCTACGGGTTGAGCCAGCTGACATGTATGACTTGCAGGTTCTGGCAGATGAGGGCCTGTGTCTTTCGACGAGGAGCCCAGTTGAGGGGATCATTGGGGTCGTTGGAGGGCGTAGGGTTCAGGACGATGTCGCCTGTGCCGGCGTGGAGGGTGTGCATGTCATGGTTCAGGTCCACGAGATGGACGGTGCCAGGGATATTTTGTTCAGACATGATGGAGTTGTAGGTCAGGAGTGGAGGTTGTAGAACCGAATGCATCTACTTGTACTTTATATGATTCAATCCCCCACGATAACCCCCCGTTGACTTCGCCTGTGGGTCGCGCAAATACACATGAATGGTCCAGCCAACTACAGGGGTCTCTGACGTCGATGTGCGCTATCAGCGGCGAGGACAAGGACAGCCAAGATGTTATCGGAGGGACGAGCCAATGGAATGTATTTGCGCATGATACACCTCGTCACAGGGTTTCACGGGAATCCATGTGAGACATGCAGTTGCTGAGCAGGATTCCTTGATAAATGACCCCAAGCTGGAATCCCTCTACTCTTGATCCTCTACTCTTGATTCTCTACACCACAGATTGTCACTTCTTTGATCACTCTCCACCATGAATGCCGTCTCTTCTTTCGTCTTTCAGCCAGAAGCCCCCAAAGACATGTCAGTCAATGCCACACGTCTAGCCACTCGCACAAAGTCTCTGCCTGTGGTCCAGCCCAAGCCCATACCACGCGGAACCCCCGCCTTTGAAGCCCGCAGGGAATCTCTCCTTGAGGACTTCAGTGCCAGGATCCCTGCCGAATTCCACCTCCCTCCAGAACTCATCGCCAACCCCCCAAAGGATGTCTCTGGGATACCTGCAAGCTGCGGGATCCTGACGGCAGAAGAGGTTCACATAACAGAGGACTACGACGCAGTCGGTCTTGCCGCCGCCATCGCTGATCGCAAGTTCACTGCCGTAGCTGTGGCGATCGCCTTCTCCAAGCGCGCCATCATCGCCCACCAGCTCACATGCTGCCTGATGCAGTGGTTCATGGACGAAGCTGTCGTCCAGGCTAGACATCTGGACCAGTATCTCGCTGAGCACGACAAACCTATCGGACCGCTTCACGGCGTCCCCGTCAGCATCAAGGAGCACATGCCCGTAGCCGGGACACTCTCATCCCAAGGCTGCCTCAGCAGTCTCGTCCTGGATGAAAAGGACAGCGACATGGTGACCATCTTACGGGACCTAGGCGCCGTGTTCTACTGCAAGACCAACCAGCCGCAGACGATCATGCATCTCGAGAGCGACTCCTTCTGGGGAAGGACCCTGAACCCCTTCAACATCCACCTCTCTGCCGGTGGATCGACGGGCGGGGAGGCAGCTCTTATTGCCATGAAGGGCTCTGTTCTCGGCATCGGCACGGATATCGGCGGGAGCATCCGTGGACCGTCGGCGTTCTGTGGGATCTATGGGTTCAAGACTACTTCTTGTGTTCTGCCCATGAGGGGATTCGACGCAAGTCCCTTCCCGGCAGAGTTGACCATTTTGGCTTCTACGGGACCCATGTGTAGAAGCCTGGCCGACATGGACTTTTTCATGAACTGCGTCCTCTCTGCAAAGCCGCATCTTCAAGACCCAAGACTAGTTCCCATCCCATGGACTGGTCTTGGGACGTCTCTGGGCCGGCGCCTAAAGATTGGCTTCATCAGCAACGACGGCTTCATTGATCCCCAACCACCCGTCAAGAGAGCCCTGTCCTGGGCAAAGAACCTCCTCTGCGACCCAAAACACAAGCACATTCTCGAGGTCAAGGACTTTAGTGTGACAGGTTCAGAAGACGCCTGGTCAAAGGTCAGAAGAATGTACTGGCCCGAAGGCGGCAAACTCGCCAGGGACGCCATCCTCTCCACGGGGGAACCCATCCATACCCTCACGGAATGGATCTGGAAGGACGCAGAGGCGGTCGGCATGCTCACCGCCGCAGAGGTCAGCGCCATGGTCAGACAGAGGGACAAGTTCCGGTGGAGATTTGCCGAGAGCTGGAACGAGCAGGACGTGGACGTCGTCCTGGGGCCGGCGTTTGTGGGGCCGGCCTCGGCCCACGACACGGCCTTTTACTGGAACTACACTTCGCTGTATAACCTTGTTGACTACCCCGGCGTGGTGGTTCCCACGCCGATCAGGACGCGGGCCGGGGAGGAGTACCCTGGAGACTATGTGCCGTTGAGCGATGCGTGTGCGCATGTGAAGGACTTGTGGGGGGGTTCCGAGTTTGAGGGCGCGCCGGTCAATCTGCAGATTGTGGCGAGGAGGTATCACGACAACGAGCTGTTTGGTGCGCTTCAGGTGCTGAAGGATGTCTTGGGGTTACCGTGATGTAATCTAGACCGAATTTTACCAGTGTCTTGGAGGACTATATAGGCTCAGCACCTTCTCCTGATATCCCACCCCCCTTTGAGACCCCTCGTCACCAGAAGCAGCACGGCACACAGTGTACTCGACAGAGCAGCCCAGACATGCGCACCCGTATAGTTCCCCTTGCCCGAGGACTCTATCAGGCCACCCAGAGGCGGACCAGTCAGACCCGCAAACGAGGCGATGGTGAAGCACATTCCCAGCCGCGTGCCCAGCGTGTCCAGCCTCTCGGTGATGCTCGCCACGCCCGTGGGCATGAGGCTCTGGAAGCCCCCCGAGGCGAGGCCGTAGAGGACCGCAAAGACCCAGAGGCCGGCAGTAGTGTCGATGGCGAGCCACGAGTAGGCGACGACGGCGACGCAGAAGCCCGCGGGGGCGATCACGTTGAGGGGGCCGAACTTGTCTGCCAAAAAGGGCACGAGGACTCTCGACGGGAGACCCGCGCCGTTGATGATGGTGGTCAGGATGAGGCCGTCCGAGTACGACAGGCCAAGGGCGTCTTGTCCAAAGGAAGAGAGCTATTCATGTGAGCATCCAAGGAATGGACTCTTTAAGGTGCGGGACTTGGGGGCTCACGTAGTAAAAAGTGTAGTACACGCCCCAGACAAAAAAGAACATGGCGCTGACATAGGCAATGTACAGGGGATCTCTAAAGGCCGTCCAGTCGATCACCGGGCCAGACTTTCGAGGGGGAAGCCTCGGCCGCATAAACACGGCGACGAAGCAGAACCCGCTGAGGTTGATGAAGCCGAGGACTCTGCAGGACCACGGCATGCCGACCCTGGGCAGCAACGCCCTAACAACGAGGGGATACACCACGCCTCCTAGGGCATTTCCCGTCGTCACGAGGCCTATGGCGATACCCCGACGTTTCTGAAAGTACGTCGCCACCAGTGCAAGCGACGGCGTGAAGATGATGCCACCTCCGATACCAGTTAATACCCCCTGCGTGAGCATAAGCTGCCAGTACGACGTCGACACGCTCATGAGGAAGATGCCCAGCAGCTGGATCGTAGACCCGATGAGAAACGTAGGCACAAAGAACCCTGCGTCTAGCAAACGACCCGAGAAGGCACTCGCGAAGAAGGTGAACCACACCTGGATGGACCCGATCCACGAGATGGCAAACGGGGACTGCGGCAGGCTGGACGAGTAGTACGCCTGGAAGCTGCCGAACGAGTTGACGTAGCCCCACGTGGTGAATATCACGATCCATCCCATGGCGACCTGCACCCAGGCGGTGAGGCCGCCGTCGGGGGGGGCTTCCAGGTCGGTGGCTCTTGGGTCAGTTCTCTCGGGATCTGGTGGACTTTTGAATGTCAGCAAGGCTCAGGTCATCTAGATTGGGGAACAGACGGTGGTGCTCCGATGACGGGATGGGAGTCGGCCATGGTGGATTAGCAGAATAGGAGAAGCAACGATTATACGGTGAACAATGATTATATGCTCGGACGGTGGGAGGCTTTAATTTTTCAAGGTGGAAATGCCAGACCGAGCGGGGAATGGGTTGTAAAATCGTGATCACGAAAAAAGTGGTCCGAAAGACGGAGCTTCAAAGCGCGCTTATCTAGACATTGGTTATCTTTTCAGACAAGTCGGCCGTTAGTCATGCTCGCGTGCTTGCCGAGATTGGGTAGGCAGACAACCCTGGTCGGATAGACAATTTGGGAATCCACCTCGTTAGGAGCGGTTGGAGGGGTTGACTGTCATTGGTAGGGGAACTGACTATGTATTTGGATCTGGTAAGAAGTTGACCGCTGGAGATGGGCTGGGAAGATGGAAACGCCAGGAGCAACCAGCCTTCTTTCAGGCCCTGAACCTGGATGATTCTCATGAGATGAGGCCGCCCTCACTCAACGCAGCGTTATTCGCTACGGGCCTTTGGATTCTTGTAGTGAAACCAAAACATGTACGAAAGGGAGAGAGGTTTTTGTAAACACATATTATCTCTAACTATTGACATGGACTTGTGGTTACCGCTATAAAACCCCTATCTGTACCTATCCCCCCTTCACTTCTTGTCGCCCCAGCCCGGTAGCCTCCCCTGAGCCGCCAACATCTCCCTCTATAACTCGCTCAATAAGGAGCACAGGTTTGATCGAGAAGCTATAAGCTGCCCTGTCTCTCGGCTAGATGACTCCAGCCCCTCTGGTCCTTCAACCTACCCAGGTTCCACATATCGTCCATGCCCACCACGGCAGACGAATCGTCTGAGCACTCGCCCGTATAACACCAAAAAGCCAAAGTATGTCACGAGATATTGACGTCGGTGGCCACTTCTCTCGGATCGATTTTCTAGTCAGAAAAGTTCAGATGGCTACGTCTCCTTCGCATCTACGGCTCTGGAGTTCGCCTGCCAGAGTATGGAGTTTGAGTGTCCAGCCTGCACTTGGCCACCAGCTATAATATCGGGGCTTGGTCCCCTCTGCCACGCCATCTCGCGTTTACACGGCCGGGTTTTTGGGATCCGCGGATTATCCTCTATTCCACCAGTCTTTTCCAGCCTGGCCCAACCCTAGCACTCTATTCACGAGGCCTCAGGAGTGACCGCCTTTCAGACCTTATTTGCAGTGGCTGCTGATATCTTCATCTGCAGCAAGAGACCTTAAACGAAGTAGTGACCTCTTTGATATTGGCAATCTTGAAAAGAGACGTCACAATCACTCGAATCTCCAAGGTCTGTTTAGCGAAATAGTAGTCATGTGTCAGTCATTGAACACCTCATCAAGCAAGGAGCTTCGATGTGATGAGTGGGCTCATGGCCATTTGCGGCTGCTCTGCCAGATCGATCAATTTCTACTATTTCCAAAATCCATTTTACCCTTGAAGCGTTGAGGCCACCCTGATGTTGAATCTTGCTGCCTCTACTAATGCGCACAAGTCCGTCAGGCCGCTACACGCGTCATCATCGAGTTCCTAAACCCCCTATTGGCAACACTCCCAATTCCAAACGACGGAACGACGCGCATCATCCGCAGCGGCGTAGCAAAACCAGCGTAGTACCGAACAACGCTGAGCCGTTCCCGTATCCCCAGCTTCTTCCGACGACAGTGGACATCCAGACCCAGGAGATGGATCGGCGTGCTGATGACCTGAGACGCCGCCGGCATCACCACCTGAGCCATCTTCAACCTCGACTCGTCAGACGAAAAGATGGGAGCAAATGGCACATCAGCAAGCTTGGGCGCAAGCATGGTCGGGAGATTGAACGACGCAAAGACAGTCACGGCATCGCGGGCCGCAAACAGCGCGTAGCTGAGCAGCGGCGTGGGCCCTCCGCTCGCCATCCTCGCGGCATGGGCATCCTTGAAGATGCACAGGCCCGTGCTGACGGCCGTGGTGGCGATGAACTTTGAGGGGGATGAGCACACGGTCGAGGCGTCGAGGTCGTGGGTCACGGCATGCAGCGAGTCGAACATGTTGGCAGTGGCGTAGGTACCAAAGTAGACGAGGAAGGGGATGAATAGGGCGCCGATAGCGGCTCTAGGCTTGGAAGCGAGGTTTCGGAGGGAGGACGAGATGGATGCGCCGGTGGTGGCCTTGTTGAAGACGATCCTTGATGGCAGGGTTAGGTGAGGTGACCTGAGCTGTGGGAGGACTCACTTGTCGATGGCAGTCACCCACGGAGTGACGAGAGCAGAGGCGAACGCTGCTGCTGCGAGGTCGACAGCGAAATGCTGCCAGGTACAGCGCTCCTGCGCCTGAACACTCATGACTTCGGTCATCTTGGCTGAACAGGATTGTTGTAGTTTATTCAGTCAACAAGATAACTGACGACTTAAATACAGCACCAACTCGAAATCTTTATCCACATCCTCAAGCGGCCCTAATGGCAGAGTCGTCTCCCCCGTCACTCGGTGCCGTCGGCAAGTGCCCAATGCCTAAGAATCCGAGTTTCGAGCGGAATCCCCAACAAACTCCAGCCGACAATCACCAAGAGCACCCTCCAATCGGGTGACGGCCATGTGGGCCGCGCATTGGCGACTAGCCTCGACCGCGCCTTGCGTCGGGTTTGGAGCCTCGAGTGACTCACTTAGGTGACACCTTTCTGCAGGGGACGAGTTCATTCCGTTGCTGGGCGCCAGGGCTGGGGCGCTTGCCTGTCACTGCGAGGCTCGGCTACGCTCGGTTTGTTGAACTTGACGGGAAGCGTCTAGTAGCAGTCTTGCGGGTGTTCAAGTGGACTCGGTCACTGTCTGCGCGCAACCGAGGCCAGAGATTGGTGCAGTTACATCCAAGACTGGAATCCGGCACTTGCTTCTCCCCAGCGTGGGGAAGATGATATTGTGGTGGGACGGCTCCCCACGGAGTATGCCCTGGATCCTGGGACACGGGGCATGCTCGGGGTCTTGAAACTCAAACCATAAGGGCCCTTGGAACTTATCTCACAGTGTTTGGGTACAAGACCTAGTCCTGACTGCTTGACACTGCTGGAAAGGAAAGATAGCGATATCGGAGAGTAATCCTGGTCACGGCAAGTTTCCAATGACACCTTGATACAGCTCAACGCATTCTCTGCACTATTTCCATTCCTATCGTATGCCATGCATCTCGATTCGTCGCGACACATGCACTTCAGTCCCACAAACGAGTGACTAACTAACTTGATCCAAAGAGTGAAACCAGACCACAGCCTGACCTAGAAGCAGTACTTGTCACCGTTAAAGGTATACCCAGCCGTCACGTCGCCCTCCCCGTTGATGACCTGCGCCCACCCCAGATGATTCGTCCCGCACAGCGTCCTCTTGACATAGTCCCACGAGCCCATGATGTCACCCTTGTGCTGCTTCGTGGTAGTACCCTTACCGAACACCGGGCCGGTGTTGTACGAGCAAATATACGAGAGAGCATTCCCATATAGGCACTATAAAGTCAGCAGGGAATTGGTTCAGTGAGTAGGGAGTTGGGAGGATATAGGAACATACAGAGTACTTGACATAGCCGTTGGCCTCTGTGACGATCGGGTCATCCTTGAAGCTCTCAATCAGACACTTGTTGGCCTCGTCCGTCTCGGAATCAGGCAGTGTCATGCTGGGGTGGCACCCCTCTCGACGCTTCATGAGGTTCCACCGGCGTTTGGCGCCGGCGCCCGGGGCGACCGACTTGACGGGGGCAAAGTCCTTGTTGCCGCGCTCGTCCCAGGGGACAAAGTCGGTGACCTCGTTGCCGCTGTCGTCGAGGTAGGTCTTGTACAGGCCGTCGGGGAGCTTGGATTCTTCTGCGAGGGCGGTTGCCGAGAAGGCGAGGGCAGCGAGGATGGTAGTGAACTTCATGATGTATTGACTTGTGGTTGATGGACTTGAGAACTCAGGAGGACAGTTGATCTTTTATAGACAGAAAGAGGCTGCCTGGCTCTATAATCGGACTGGCTATGATGTTCTAAATTGGCATCCTTAGATCGTTCTGGATAGCTATCTCGGACTATGATCTCGGACTTGCTCGCACTCGAGATGGAAACTGGCCAATCGAGTTTGAATGTGCTTCGAATGGTTTACCCAACTTGGCCAGAAATCCTCCTCTACGACTGTGGCGTCTGTAACCAACTACGAGCACAAGATGCAAGCTTTGGGGTCTAGGACTATGATCAATGGATATATGGTGTGCAGCACATCGTGCATGGCCATGCGTAGGATCTGGGAATCCTCCTCTGCCACCGTAAGCGAGATGCTTGTTCGGGGGCCAAGGCAGATTTGTGAGTGCCTGATGTACGTGATTGGATGGATCATGGCCGATCAAGGTTATCCGAGCATAAAAATAGGGACCAGTGAGAAGGCGTCTAGGATGTCTAATTCAGTATCTTGGGCTAGTCCAAGCCCTAGTTTCAAGGATACAGCATCAGTCACTTGCACTCCTCGCCGCGAAAGACGTCAATACATGTATATTCAACCGCACTTTCAGCTCGGCAGTATATTCACCAATATCTACTCTTCAACCTTCTTGGGCCCATCGTGAGTAAGAATAGGCTCATCACGGTCCAGATCATACATCTTGTCCTCATCCTGATCATAGTGGCGGAAGATGAAGTAAAAGATGCACCCCGTGACAAACGACGAGATGCCAACGCCAGTGTACATCCACAGAAACTTGGGGTTCACAGCCACAGAGACGAGAGCCTCGGAGATGGCCGAGCCGAAGGCGTTGGTGAAAAGGTACAAGCTCTGGACAAACGACTTCATGGTAGGCGGAGCCTTTGTGTAGGCGTACTCGAGGCCTGTCACGGAAATAAAAATCTCGGCGAGGCCGATAAAGATGTAGGCGGGAGCCTGCACGGCGATGTGGATGTCGTTGGGCAGCGGCGTGTCACCGTCCTTGCCGGCCGGGCACTCCCCCGGGTATTCGTAGCAGGGGCCCTCTCTGTAGATGAGGTGCTGGACGATGGCGGCGTATGCGAGGCACAGGGCTGCGAACCAGAAGCCGATGGTGATGCGCATGATGGGGCGGAGCTCGATGCCGGCCTTGCGGAGGATGGGGTAGACGATCTTGTCAAGGACGGGGGTGAAGACGAGGATGGAGATGGGGTCAAAGTTCTGCATAAAGTCGTTGGGCATGCCGTGGCCCTGCATCTGGCCCGCCTGGGTGACAAAGTTGGTCGAGAACTGACCATAGCAGACCCAGAAGATGGGGTCTAGACAGTCAGAGCTGCATCTGAATAACTGACGGAAGACTTACAAAAAACAAACACCTTGCAGGCTCGGAGTGCACGCTTCAGCTCGTCCACAAAGTGGTCGTTCCAGGGAACCACCTTTGTCTTGCCGTTTGCCTCGCGCCACGAGGGTTTGGCGGCATCCATGTTGCGGCTCGCAATCATCAGCCCGATGGCCTTGAAGGCGTCGGTGATGATGGACCCCTGGGGCGGCCTGTTGACGTAGGTCTTGCGGCGCAGGACGAGCACCGCGATGCCGACGTTGAACATGACGAAGCACATGAGGTACGCGGTCCAGAAGCCCTTGTACTTCTCCATGAAGGGCGTCGCGATCAGGGACAGGGCGCCGAGGTTGATGCACCAGTAAAAGACCATGTAGATGCGCTGGTACGTGATTGCCGGGTCGATGACGACGCGCTCGCCGCTCTTCTCCGTCCTGACGGCCATCCTGCGGCGCTGGTACTGGTCCGCGATCAGGGGCGCGATGTTGGACTTTATGCCGCCCGTGCCGAGGCCGATGACGATGATGGCCACGATGTAGCCTGCTTTCCCTGCGCCGTGCTCCATCGACACGGGGAGAGCCGTCGTCCAGAGGATCACGAGCCCGACCCAGTAGAAGCCGCAGAAGACGAGGATAGTCTTGTACTTGCCCAGGTACTGATCTGCGATGATGGCACCGAGGATGGGGGTGACTGCAAAGTTAGCATCTAGACACTGGATGAGGTTAATACCCACCGTAGCAGAACCACTGGAAAAACAGATTCAGACCAGTCGCGGCCTGGTGCCCCATGCCCAGACCCTTTGGCCCGTCAGACCCGGTGGCGCTGTTGTTGATGTAGTTCTGGAAGATGCCCTGGCTCCCGTAGTACGTGAACCGCTCCGTCAGCTCCACGACGGCGATGAGGAACGCCGATGCGGGCAGGTTCTCCCCCACACGGCGCAGCGTCTGCTTCTCGTGCTGGTTCGGCTCCTCGCCCTCGGCGCTGTCTCCGAACTCGGGGTCCGATTCCACCGCCTGCTGCTTCTTCTCGTCTGCGGGGGCGATGTAGCCGCCTGCGAGGTCAGTCTTCTTGGTGCTTTCGGGCACGCGCTCGCCAAACTCCTCGTGGAGCTCGGCTGCGGCGTCCTCGTGGTTGGTTGCCATTGTTTAGAGACTCCAATTAAGCAACACGGGAAGGTTAAAGGAGGAAACGTAATGGAAGAAGAAAAAAAGCAAGGGAGGATGACGGCAGTCTGGAGATTTTTACGTCTCGGTTATACAAGAAACCCATGACTCTAGTCGCCACATGCAGTGACATTTCGGTCGGATCCTGCCCACAATGGGGAATCTCATGTCACGGAAGAAGAAAGGAAAGAGACCCCATCATGGACCTTTTGAACAGGACCTTTTGGAAACGGGCCGTTAACATGGAAGATGGCCACAAAACCCACTCCTGGCGGCCCACCTCGAGATGTTCTGCAAATTTTCCAGAACATCACCACACCCAGCTTGCCGAAAACCCGAGAGCCAGTCGTCTCGTACGAGAAATTGTGGGATCCTCAGTGGAGGGGTCCGGAGAATGCACTCCACAAATCTCATGGTCTGGCGGGAAATACGACGGAGGTGAAGGGGGGGCGGAATGGATAAATCGGCACAGGACGAGCTGCCTAGATGAGTTAGCAGAGGGAATATCCTGCGCTTTGATATGGCCGATCAGATGCTGTCTTGATACCAGTGGAGGATTGCGGATTATCAATAGTTGATATAGCTAATACTGCACTTTCTATTGGCCGTGCTCCAAGATAGCAGGCATAATGACGAAAGGTTGATTACTCAACCCCAGCGTCGGGATGATTCCTCTCTTATCTAGCCTCCCGTGGTCGATGATGGCTATCTCAATGCACGAGCGGCTACTAGCCACTCATTGAGGGCTGGTCCTTGTCGATGGGAGGTTATCGGTGGTGGACATGACTGAGGCTTTGTTATCTATTTCTCAGCTGAAGCAGTGCTTTGGTACAAGACGGTTCTTGGCCGCAATCCTCCAGAATCTACTCCAAGATTCATGTCCACGCCTTGCCAATTCATACCAAGGAAGAGATGACCCTGACGGGTCACGACCCCATGGGGATGTCAAGAACCAGGCTGCAGCAAACATCGGCTGGCCTAGGCTAATGCACAAAAGCAGTCATCGAGTAACAGTTGACGTCTAGCGACCCGGGGAAACGTGCTGATTCCTTACCCCGGCCAGAGGCAATCGTCGGTTCTGCAGCTCCACAGAGCTTGTCATGCGTGCATTAGTCAATGAAACCAGTCATTGGTGATCTTGTATAACTGTGTATAACCTAAAGGGGCGAGACGAGAGTGGGCTTCTGGGACGGTCGAGACTACTCTTACTTTACTTTAAGGTAACTAAGTAAAGTATACTCTTGTGAACTGGTTTGGTAGGTAGTTGAGTTGATACTGCTCACACTAGACGTGTGACCAATTTAATAGTACATCGACATTATACTCATCGCCGTAAGAAAGCTATCTAGCCGCCGGCATGTATCGTCAGGGGTGCTTCCAACCTTGGCCTCTCAAACGGCTAGCAAATACTTGTTTCCATCCCGATCTACGTCCTATCTACTGCTCCTTGGTAGTCTCTCTCTTTGTAGTTCTCGTTGTACCGTCTACTAATTTATCCCGTCAAGGGCAGATTTCTATTCTCCTTATACATCAAGCGTTTCGTCACTCGTCGATCCAGATGCAGTCGCCATTCCCGAGATGCCAAGACGGGCTCCCGGAAATAACCCCGGCTTGACGCGACAAATCCGACGCTAGTCATTTCCGTTTTCCGTGATCCCCTCATCAACATTAAAAATCATTTTAAGAACTATATCTTGTACAAGTCTTGACCTCAGTCACCGATAATACAGTCCATATCATGCACACACAAAAATTCCCCCTGTCGCCCCCCAGCCTAGTCGAGATCGCCGAGATCCTCAGAACCCCCCTCTCCGCCAACTACGACCACTCGACAGTCACCGTCGTCACCTGCCCCGATCTCCGAGATCCTCCATTCCATCTCGCAGCCCGAGGTCTATCAGGCGACGAAAAGATCGCAGACGTCGGCGGCCAACCGAACCTCTTCCCCAGGCCCCAACTCGACAAGATTTGGTCCATGACTGAGCTCGCCAAGGCCATGGACATGAGCCCCGACAAGGGAAGCCTCATCGGAGCTGGAGCGGGACCGTTCCACGTAATCGGTCAGAACTGCGAACTCGCCCCGAATCTAGGCTGGCAAGAAGGCTTTGACAATGTCGTCAACAAGTCGCACTTTGCAAAGGTCAGCTGCAACACCGTCATCGTCGACAAGAGCCCATCTCTGGACTGCGCCCTTATGATGAACCTCTACGGGTCGCTGGGTGAATCCGGCCCCGTCATCAAGATCACTGCGCGGAAGAGAAAAGGGTCCGAAGGGAGCTTCTCCGAGTGCATCCGGAGAGCCCTCCATGCTGCGTACGGAAACGACCAGACGGTCAGTCTCGGGGGTGCCTTCGTGGTCAAGTCCGGGAGGGCAAAGTACCACGTCATGCCGGATTTTCCTCCACAGGAGCAGCTACCGTTTGAGAACCGGAAGCAGGTCGATGAATGGCTGACCTTTTATGGCTTTGACGGACCGGTCGTGTGCCTGTCTGTTCTGCACTCGGCGGATCCGGGCAAGGAAATGGGTCTGCGTGTCGAACACACGCATTGCTTCTCTGCGGTGGGGGAGAACACGGGGGGGCATTATCACTATGACATTGAGGGGCAAGACGTTGAGTACGAGGCGTATTTCAACACGGCAAAGGCCATCTACCGAGTGGATAGGCCGATGACAGCAGAGAATGTGAACTAAAAAAATTATTAACGCTTGCAACGGCAAAAGTAATGATGAGACTGGGACTCGAACCCAGGAGGATTGCTCCATCAGGAATCTTAGGTTGTTAAGGTGACCTTAACCTGACGCCATAACCAACTCGGCCATCTCACCGGTGTATGGTTTCCGAGATGCTAATTCCTCTTGAGTGGTCTGCGGCCATGGGTCAGAACAACGCTCAGGTCTGAGGTGGGAATTGTTTTGTTGTGGATTAGAATGGCGCCTTGGCATGTATTCCATGGTCTCTTTGCTCTGGAAATAGTCCGTCCCTTGGTTCAGTTCAAGTCAACAAGTGCCACCCACCGTGAGTTGTGAACTGCCCCATGGAGACTGGTCTCCCTGCCGCCTCCTGGCTATTCTGCCCAGTTACCACACACCATGATCGCCTTGGCCTTGTCGGAGCTCTCTAGCATACTACCCGTCAATCTGTTTAATGCTTATAAATCTTGACGAGGCATTAGCCAACTCCGAGTTCTCGGCCACTTGACAGATCCATCCGGAGTTGTCCCACGGAGTCCAAGTATATAAAGGAAGCAATTCAACATCTGAACTTGCTGGACCATCACATCACAAACTCCTTTAGTCAAAAGCAAACCCTCGCATCTCAACCCTGACAGCCAACATGGCCACTCCTCCCTTCCCCTCCCTCACCAAAACATGGCACAGCAAGCCATACACCTCCATCTCACCATCACGCCCCGAGCTCTCAGCTAAGGACAAGACCGTCGCCATCACAGGCGGCGGCTCTGGCATCGGCGCCGGCATCGCCAAAGCATTCGCCCTCGCCGGAAGCACCAAGATAGCCATCATCGGCCGCACCGAGTCAAAACTGCTCACCACCAAGGACGCCATCGAAGCAGCATTCCCGGGGACACAGGTCCTGATCGTTGTCGCCGACATCACCCTCGTGGAGCAGGTCGACGACGGGTTCACCAAGATTGACCAGACGTTCGGCAAGATCGACGTCTTTGTCAACAACGCCGCGTTCCTGCCGAGGCCGAAACCCGTGCTGAGCTCAGACTTTGACACGCACGACTGGTGGACCACGTTCCGCACAAACGTCCTCGGGGTTGTGCACTCGGTGAGGGCCTTCGCCAGGCACGCGGCTGGAAATGCCTGCCTCTTGAACATCTCGACGTGCATCTCTCACATCCCGCCGCTGGAGCCGGGTGTGTCGGCATACGCGGCTAGCAAGGCGGCTGCGAGCAAGCTGCTCGACTACGTGGCGTTGGAGAATCCGGGACTGCACGTGGTGAATGTTCACCCTGGTCTTGTCGAAAGTGAAATGAGTCGCAAGAGCGGTCACGGAGGTGTTGATGACGGTTAGTCTCCCATATGGTTCTATGCTGAATAATGCTAATTAGTTGTGTAGTTGATCTGCCTGGCTACTTTTGCGTGTGGCTGCATAGTCCAGAGGCTGAGTTTCTTAGAGGCAAGTTTGTATGGGTGAATTGGGATGTGGATGAGCTCAAGGCGAGGAGTGAGGAAATCAGGAGCACCGACTTGCTCAACACGAAGCTTGGCGGTGTATCTTTTGTGGGTTGGGGGGGTATAGATGTGTGACTGCCATCGCCAGTTTCAGGGGTTTTGATTCGCTAGTCGGTTTTCCCATCTTGCATAGGTTCCTTGAGAGTAGCTAACTTGGGACTTGATCTTGCTCAAATTCACGTCTTCATATGTGTTATTTACGCTCCAGGGTAATCGTGGTCAGCAAAGGACATGGTTACTAGTCCGCCAAGACGCATTATTAATCATATGCATGTCTACGGAACTCCGTAGCCATAAAGAGTCCTCTCCGACAGCCCAACAAAGACCACCATCAGACCAGTTCATGCAGCCGGGATCAAGCCAAACCACGTCTTACCATGGATGAGCCCGTCAAGAAAGGCCTACACTGTCCCATCTGCCAAAAGTCTTTCAGCGACAACAACCGTAAGCACTGCCAGAGAGAACTCGACACCAGCTGACACCCCGCAGGACGAGCCAGCAAACACCTCTCGTACTGTCGCAGAAAGCACCGGTCGAGCCCAGTACCCCGGAGGAAAGCCTGCGATGAGTGTGTCCGAGCCAAGGTCCGCTGCAGCTATGATTCCGCAGGCTGCTCGCGGTGTATATCCAGGGGCAAGATCTGCACTTATCCAGGGCGTATCTGTCCGCCCGCAGCTGCAAGTGAACTGGTGCAGGATTCTCCCTCGCAAAGCAACGGGTTTCTTGACGACTTATCTATAGACAATATTACTCCTCTTGTCGACAATTCTAGAGACAGCCAGATCCCAACTGCTACTCCCACCTGGGACAACGGAACTGGATTTCCAGATATTCTAGATCTCATGACACCTCTGAGTGGAGACTATAGTCTCGTCATGGGGGCAGATTCTACCGGCAACATCACAACCTCACAAGAACCACAGCCATCGATCCAGACATCTCTCCTTTACCACGATCCCTCTTGGATGCTCGAACGCCGCAGATTCTCGAAACCAGAGCTCGAGCTCACGGGAGACCTTGCCCTGTATACTCTACGCTCCTACCTCTACGTCATGGCAGACGGGGACTCGATCCCGCCCTTTATCCATCCCAGATATCGAGATTTGGTGGAACTCGGCACAAATCGTCCGAGTCCGCTGTATGCCGCTACAAAGTTGGCGAAAATGCTGTTTCTCGGTCGTGGCATGAACAAGACTCTTATATGGAGGTTGATCCGGATAGAACAAGAGCGGCTGCTGAATGAAGTGCGTGTCACGATTCCTGTCTACGTCCTTGGTCCTGACATCTCTACTCAGCACACGAAATTCAACAAATGGGAGGTCCTCGAGGCTCTCCAGTCTCTCATTCTCTATGTGCTGATGAGGATCACCGAGGGACGGCATGACTATACCAACTTTGATACTCAGCTCCTGGTGTCAGTATATGTGAGTGTCAATAGCCGCAACTTCCTACGAGTGCTGACAAGAGAAAAGACAGTGTGTGGCTATATAGCAGCCAATTTCGGCATGTCCGTCAGCTCTGATGAACTTGACGGTGGGATGATTCTATGGAAGGACTGGGTCTTTTTCGAATCCCGCCGCAGGTTCGTACCTTGAAAGGGAGTCCAAAACTGTCACTGACATTCGAATCGCAGATGCTCGACCGTTTTCCTCATTATTGACGGGATTCTGCACGCTCGGGTATCAGACCCCTCCCCCGCCATGCCAGAGTTTTCCTTTGCCCCTGCGCCGTCCCCGGGAACGCTGTGGGGTGCTGAGAATGAGGTGGACTGGACGGTCAGCTACGCGAGACACCTGCGTGCGAATGCCGCCCATGGGATGATCAGGAACGGGGATCTTCTCACACTGAAAGAATCTGTCGGAGATCAACACGATAGGTGGTATGCGTATGCCGACTCGTTTGGCCTTTTGGCGACCCTCGTAGCAGACTTGATATTTAGATAGTACATTGAGAAGAGATGCTCTATATCAATAAAAGTGCATCAGCCACCTACAGGCAAAACCATACACGACACACCATGATGAACCGTGTGCCTTACTGGACAAAACGTCGTCCCAGTAGCAAGCGGCTCTCCGGACCCCAGGTTGCGCGCGTACTGAGGATGCGACCCCCCCGCCACGAGCAGCCTGATCCTCGCGCCGGCAGGAACCTCGTACGCGGCGTGTCGCATCTCGACAGTCACCGCGGGGCTATCCCTCTTCTCCGGAAGCCTGACGAATCCCTCTGTGATGTTGCGGCTCTTGTCATTAGGGTCTACCTGGCTGAGACGCACGAATAGGTCTGCGTAGGGCCGGTCGGTGGAGTGCTTCAGCGTGACGAGGGGTCGACCGAGGACTAGGACTGGCTGGTCTAGGGGCTGGGTGGTGAATACTAGGGTGTCGTGTCGACTTGCTAGTGCTGTGTCGTCGATGCTTCCGCCAGAGATCATGAGAGGACCGCCGAGAGTCGGGGTCGGAGTCGTGGGGTCGTATGTGAAAGAGGAGGATGTATCTTCTGATGGCTTTGAACGTCCAAGGGTACCGCCTGGACCAAGATAGTACTCTGAAGGGGCTGTGGCTGGGGGCCAGCTCGGAAGTTCCAACCACCTCTGATTAGAAGGTCCAACGCAAACCCTCACAGGGGCATCTCTCTCGACATGTTTCTTCCCCGCTAGATACTTCTCCAGCCAGGCAAACGTGTCTGCCACTGTATCCCTGCTCTGCACATCCATATGCGTCCACGGGCCGACAGTCAGAGCCACGTTGCATCCTCGCCCGTGCAGCCTCTCATACTGCTCCATCGTCTGGTCCAAGAACACGTCGTGCCACCCAGAGATCAGCAGGATCGGAACATCAGCCTTTTTGAGCGCTTCTGTATGCCGCAGAAGAGACCAGCTCGGATGGGAAATGTCCGGATGGCCGAGCGCATGTGTGAGCCATGGAGTCTTGGCCCCAAAGTGAGCGTCGATGTGCTCCTGGAGCGGAACCGAGTTCATCAGCGGCGCAAGCCTCGTGTTGTTCATCATCTGAATCCGCTCAACCACACCGGCAGTCTCCTGGTTGACAATCAGATCGCTCCATGATACCCTCTGCAGGAGCTGAAACGATCCAGTTCCCCAGTTGGCTTTGCAACGTCGTGCATGCCGACGCTGATGATCGCCGCAACCATGTCCTCCGGCGGCTCGGTGAGGAGCGCCCACTGCGCAAACCCCATGTACGAAGCCCCAAGGGTGGCAAACGTCCCCGTGTACCACGACTGACGACGCATCCATTCCACCACTGCATGTCCGTCATCTCGCTGTGAGAAACCACCGTCGAAGTCCCCGGTTGATCCGAATGTGCCCCGGCAGCTGACGAGCAGGACTAGATATCCGCGGGGTGTGAGTATCCGCGCATTGCCGTTGGCCATGAAGATGCTTCGCCCGTAGGGACACTGCACGAGGATGGTGCCCAGGACGGGCACGCCGACGGGCCTGTACAGGTCTGCGGCCAGGATGGTGCCGTCTGGGAGGGGGATGACGACGGCTTCTCGGGAGTAGGTGCAGCGTTCGGGGGGGAGCCCGACGAGCCAGCCGGTGAGGCGGTCGAGCCCGGTGTCGAGGATTCCACGGTGCGCCATGGTGATGGTGGAGGAGTGAGGCTGCCTGGGCTTACCCTGGTCAGCGGGCTGTGAATTGACCCGAGCCTAGACTGTGCTCCGCCTTATGGAGTACGATAACACCTCACAAAATGGCCACCAATCCATGAGCTATAATTAATCTATAGATCTATTGTCTTAACCTCAGCCAAGCCGCCTTGCAGCACATTGAGCAAGAAAGCCCCAGAGCCGCAAGTCCACCAAACAGGATCAAGATCTGATAGTTATCCATACTTGCAATGAGGCGCATCACAAGTAGGGAAGAGAACCACTGGATAAAGTCAACAGAATCATACACTTGACGGGGGCACCAACACGGAAGCCACGTAGAGAAGCTATAAGTAAAGATATTTCCCGTGGCAACCAGCAACTGACGCATGTTCGGATCCCCAGCATTGAGATGGTGTCCCCAGGACTAAAAGGTCAGTAATGCCACTGTCAATAGACGAGAAATACTTTATAATAATTAGCTGGGCTGCCGCTCCGACATACGACAGGAAGTAGGCAGACAGCCGCGCACCGTCGGGTATGTACCACACCGCCAGTAAGATATTCGACACCATGGCAACCCCCTGGACCATCACCGACATGGTCAGTCGGGCACCCGTGGCGTCGACGATGCCCCCCGCCAAGAAAGCTGCCACGACGCTGATTGCGTTGCCGGTCGCGGGCAGCACGTTTGTCTGAACCACGCTGTAGCCTTCTGCTTTGAGGTAGAGGTTGAAGTAGCCTGTTCCGCTGCCGGCCTGGGCGACCAGCCTAGGCGTTCAGCAGATGAAGAGTAGAGCTTGGGTATACTTATAGATAAGGGGGGATGAACACCCATTGTCTCCAGTTGGAGTAGACTGCTTTGATTGCTTGGAGGGTCAACTTCTGGGGAGCTACACGGCCGTTGCTTTCGGCGCGCTGACCTCGGCTGCTGTCGTGGTGGCCCAGAAGGAGAGCGGCAGAGACGTCCACGCTTCGTACGGATATGGCATCTTGCGGATGACCAGCTTTCTAAACACCACCGCGGGCACGTCCCGGAACGTCCCGGAGACGAGCTTCGGGTGGAGTATATCTTGGTGGCTAAGCATCAGCAGGATCTCCAGCCTTATCTCGGCGGGGAGAAGGGCAAAGACATCGGTGGGGGGTATCATCATGTCGGGTTCCTTTTCACGTTGCACCAGAGACAGTAGAGACTCGAGCTGCGGGTCGAAACAAGGGTTGGCCGCGACAAACTCGCTCCCTCTGACGCTGCACCGCCGCTGGGAACTACGCTCATCGACTTTATGCCTGCGAGGAAAGTCGCGGAAGTCCATGATCGTCGCCACCAGAGCCCACCACTAAGTCAAGCACTCCACGTCGACGACCCGGTCAAGCTGGGAGGAGATGGTCAGGGTAAACCAAGAGGGGCCTGGGGCAACCGCCGATGGTAGAGGCTAGCGTAGAAGAATCATGAAACGGGGTTGGCCCTGCGCCCTCAGACTGCCGTCCTATCCCGAGCTACCGAGATTTCCAATCTCTCAAGGGTGCTATTACGAAGTAAATCAGTGCTAATAAGTAGCCGGAACAACCCCCAGTCTCCCCCCATCCGTCACAAGCACATTTCCATTGATA